>CAKAOI010003721.1:1487-41620 GCA_916701655.1 Sebastiscus albofasciatus | reverse complement strand
AAATGCCTTGTTGATGTCAGAGGTCAGAGGAGAATGGGCAGAGTGGTTGGAGATGATAGAAAGGCAACAGTAACTCAAATAACCACTCGTTACAACCAAGGTATGCAGAATACCATCTCTGAACGCACAACACGTCCAACCTTGAAGAAGATGGGCTACAGCAGCAGAAGACCACCCGGTACTAGCACCAGCCACTTTATTAGGTACACCTTGTGCCTAATAAAGTGGCCGGTGAGTGTATGTATATTTACTGTATTTTTTTTAATCTACCCATTTATTTATTTATTGCAGAGTTCTAAGATGTTGTGTTAAGGGGGTCGTGATATACCGGTATTGACAAAAACCGTGATATTTAAAAATTAAATATTGATGTAATGTTAATAATACACATGATAATATTGTGTAAATAATCCAGCGCTTCTTATATAATTTTATATATACAATGATGTCTACACTCTCTCTCTCTTTACCACCCTACTCTTGTATTTTGAGTGTCATTTATTTGGCAAAAAAAGATACAAAACGCACAATAAACAAAGTTAAAGATGAATTTGACTGCATTATTATTATTATTATTATTATTATTATTTTCACATTTTCTCTAGAAAGTGCTATAATATAGTTTTTGCGAATTCTTGTGGCAACGATAATGAGTAGTGAAAATCTGGCAGGCCTATGCGGTGTGTACATAGATGTACATGTCAATATTATAGAAGGATAGAAAAAGTAAAGATTGGTTCCTCTTCCTCCTTTCTCTCTGTTCTCTCTGTTTCTATTTTTTAGTTTTTTGATCAAATCTGTGCTTTCATTAATATTACACTAAAGGTTATATGCTTCAAAGACATTTTATTCAAAGATTGTCAGAGTGTGTTTGAGTCTGTTTGTGAGTCAACAGGCGGGAGTTAAAAAAATAATCCTGAATTAAATATTAAGTATTTAGAAAGTTGTTGTCAAATATGACTCATTTGACGATAGGAAACGTGATTTGTATGCCAGTCACCTTGTTAGTTTTTTTGTCACGTCTTTCTTTTTAAATCTGCAATGAATTTGTAATCTCTCTCTGTCAAACAGACGGAGAAGGACGGTGGAGAAGTTGTGTTAGAAATGTTGCAGAAGGATGAGTTTTCTTGCGTAGTTGACAATGATGATGAGAAGGGTGGTGGTGGTGGTGGTGATGGAGCATCTGGGTCATTTGAGCTTGATGTATGGATATCTAGGGGGCAGATACATCCCACTCTGTGTGTGTTTAGTATTGATTGCAGGCCGCATGACTTGTACAATATGTATGTGTTTGATGATGACTCATGACTGAAAGTATTCTGTGTGTGTGTGTGCGTGCATGCGTGCGTGCGGTGTGTGTGTGTGTGTGTGTGTGTGTGTGTGTGTGTGTGTGTGTGTGTGTGTGATACCAGTCCATCTGTTGTCCTTAATCAGGGGAAGAGCAGATGAGTTCCATCACCTGGAGACTGGCTCAGGGAGGTCCAATTAAACACACACATGCACATACACACACGCATAACTGGCTTTACGCAAACACACAACCACCTCTACAACAACTGTCAGTCGACAGAAATAACCTACAACATTAACAACATATTTCATCATCATTAGAGGTCATGTGAACACACACGCACAACCTGCCAGACACATATGGACAGAAACATACAAACCAGCATACATACATGCAGGACTCAGCACATACATAAATGTCATCTACTGAAAAGTGTTTTATATGTTCTGATTTTTTTAACAATCATTTGCATCTGGCATTTCCAAACTTGGATCAACTGTATATTCTACCAGCAAACTGACAGTGAGTCACTCATCGTGTCGCTATCAGACCGAGGATGTGAGAGTGATTTCTAAAGATGGAAGGGACACTATTTCACTGCAGCTCACATGAGTGTAAATTGCAGCCAAAAGCGGAAAAAGCTCTGGGTGTTCTCTCGTTGGTGTCATCCTCACACTTCGCTAACAGCACCTCACTTTATTTTTGGGACAAACAGGAGATTTTTTTTTTTTTATTTCGTCAGCAGGCCTTGTGAGAAAACCCAGAAAGGATTGTAATACAAATACAGATATTATTTAATCTGGTCAGTTTGTTAAAGTTTTGTATTGAATAATACAGGCGATAAGTCTTTAAAATGTTCTGATAAAGATATTTAGCTCTTTGCTTTTTGTCAACCGCAAATATAGTAGTACATACGAATTGATTTTGTGGGATAAATATGAATTACAGTGCATTACTTTCCGTAGGTATAGCTGCAAACGGTGTATGAGAACAGACTGTAGTTTTTGAACAAATAATTACTACATACTGTATATAATTATATATATTTTTAGCATTTTATTTCTTATATTAAGGATAGAAACAAAAGTCACTTCTACTTTATTCATCATCATCAAACTGAGCTCTTAAAGCTACACTGTATAACAAAGTTGACAGTGGCTGTAGAACTAAATGTCAGTGAAAGACATAACTTACATCTCTTACTGCAAAATGATTTTCAGTGTCTGGATTATGCGATAGGAGATGTTATGTATTCAATCTATAGATCATGTGTAAGATATATGTTTGTTAACAGCAAGACTTAAGGCCTTTACACACCAGGGGCATGATGAATAAACAACACGAAAATGCTAATATTATATATCTAGGGCTTTTATTGTGAAAGGTAAGAGCTGAAGGAGTGGATCTGGTCTGTGATACCTTTGTCAAGGTTAAAAAGGAGCAATAAAGTTTGCCGTTTTGGTTCTGACTATGGAGCCTCCATGTTGTTTCATAAATACAAGGGCAACTCTGCACAATGTGATTGGTCGATGCCTTTATTCACGGTGCAAAAGCTCAGAAAATCAACTTAGCTCTGAAAAAAAAATTCAAAATTTTATTTTTTTTTACCGCATATTCAAGTTCTGTGTGAAAGTACTCATGACAAAAACAACAGTTTGAAAAAATGGCACTAAAAAGGGTGGAAAGCTGCTGCCTATAACTACCCATACAGTGATAAATAGAAATGTAGTGAATTCAGTTTAAGACTTGACAAGAGTTTAAGCATAATCAGTGAAATAAAATGCAAAAACTAACTTTTTAAATCATGTTTTTATTTACTGAAAGATTGAAGAAAGTGAGGGGACATGGCTAATGTATGAAGAGTGATCCTTCCTCTGTTGCTTCCTTATTTTAAGGGTTTTTCTCAGGGAGTTCTTCCATGTCCCAACCGAGGGTCAATTTGGATTTGGATTTTGGATTTTGTTCTGCTTAAATAAAATTGACTTCACTTGGTATTTCAGAAATGTAACTTTATACTCGTGTTTGAGGGGAATGTGAGAGAAATGTTTTCATGCATTGTGTGTGTGTGTGTGTGTGTGTGTGTGTGTGTGTGTGTGTGTGTCAGACGCTGCTCTGAGGTTACCTGTGATAGATGTCCTGTTTGGTTTAATTGATGCTGTGCCACGTCGAAGGCTGACACACGTGTTGTACACCGAACACAGAGCCGCTGTCCAGCTGGTCCGTGTACATGTGTGTGCATGTGTGTGTAGGTGGATGTGGGTGTGTATAAGATGCATGGTGCATGTGACAGGCAGGCGGCTGCCGCCTTACACCCCAATATGAACACATGCACACGTTACGACTCATTATCACACATCACCCCTGACCCTAGACAACACACGTTCACACTGCCTGTTCGAGTCTGACTTAAAGAACTGCAGCATTTAAATGTCTTCACATAGTGAAAAAAAAATCCAATGGTGCAGAAACTGAGGTCACAATTTATATGTAATACAGATAAGTAACAGATTATTGTGAGTGTTATAATGAATTGTGTTGTTTCTGGACAATTCAAGGCCACATTAAAGGTTTGCTCCTGTCCACAAAAGGTCACACCTCTTTCTTTCTCCCCACTCTGAGGAAATGCAGATGGTTCTAGTGTTTGGCATTGACGTTTTTCTTCTTACTTAAAGCACAATGTTTCATCAAGGAGCGTCAAAAGTCAAATTATATATTTCTGTCTCTTTCCCTCTCTGTGTGTCTCTTTGCCTCTCATTTCGTCTTTTCTGAAGGTGAGCCTTGTTCTGTTCTGTCCTAAAGCTGTTCTGTCGCAGTAACGCTAAATATTGCTGAGCAGCTCTTCTCATCAGGCACACACACACACACACACACGCACACACAGACACATACACACATGCACACTTGCAGACACGCAGAAGTGCTGGGCTAGGGGAGAAATGTGGCCTGTTTCTTTGCAGTTTTTGATGACTCCCGCTGTACTGGTGAAACAGAATGCAGCGTACATTAGCTCAGGATAGAGTGTCCCAAAACAGAGGAGAGGAGAGGAGATACAAAATACAAACTGCAGGTGCCTTTACATCTGGAGAAATCTAATCTTAATCTAATTGGGTGTCAAAGACGTTTTCATTGACAGTTTCAAGAAGATACAAAAAAAATTGGCTATACTGTAAATCAAACATCAGGAACCACTGTTCACAAAAAAAATCTTCACCCAAGGTCCCCTTACTTGCTTGCTCTAGAGCTTTCAACAGTGTCACACCATCTTCATTAGCAGATGAAGATTGTGCAGTTGTCAAAGAAGTGTAGGCGTTCAAACTTTACATTATTCTGAGCGCTGAAAACCAGCTATGTGGACCAGACCATTCTCATTCCCAGGGCATAAAATACAGACGTTTTGTCACGCCCCTTGGTGTGTGTGATACCAACGCATAAGGCACCTTGAATGGCCTGTATGAGACGCACCGGGCTTTCTGTTATCTACAATGTAAACCTATCTGCGGCAACTGTAAACGCTCAGGGAAAGTGTTGCAGGAGTGTGGTGACGTAGTGTAAAGAGCAAAAAGACACAGATAGGGTGGGTGGGAGATGTGGTGGATGGGTCCAGCAAACACAGGGCTTTCATCCAGTGGACCACTGTTTGTGTCCCGCGCTTTAAGTTTCACTTTCACGTTACAATCAGCTGTTCGTTCATGTTCCGTGTTCACAACGTTACGTTTCATTTTCACTTATAAACATACTCATTTTAAGCGCAACCATGATGCTTTTTCCTAAACCTAACTAAGTGGTTTTGTTGCCTTAACCTAAGCAAGTGTTTTTGTTTAACTCACAACGTTAAGTACGTGTTTACTGCGACTCTAAAGTGACACCAAGGGATCTGACTAAGCCTCGGTATGTGACGAGTTGAAATGAGAACGTGTTGTATGGACCTTGAGTGGAGATTGTTTAGTCCACTGTTGGTTCAAAGGTGAAGAATGAACTCAAGTGTCTATATAAAGGTCCATATGAACCAGCAGATTAAGAGCAAACATATTGATGGTGTAATGTACATTATCATTGTCATTATTATTATTATTTATCTTTATTTATTTAAAGCACCATGAAGAAAAAATCCTTCTACAGTATGAAGTCTGTCTGATACATTTTCATATAAGTGAATAATATTTTCATCCACCTGTCTGTGTTCATTGTAATTACTGTCATTGGTTGACCCAGGGAACACGCTGTATTGGGATGTTTTTCTCAGTGTCTGGTCTTTACAGCCTGATCTAGAAAGAGGAACGTAATGCTTCATTAGTTAAATGAATCTGAAGGAAATATATGAATGATGTGCTCTTTAGGAAGCGATGAACTCCAGTTAAGAATGTCTAATGAAATCGTATAATAATGAATCCATAAGAGAGGATTTCACAGTCTGTAGAGTAGGATGTAGATTAATGCCCCTGGCATTTATTTCTGCTGTAGGAGATGATCATCACACAAACAAACAACCCTTGTGCACATACAAACTGCAGGTCTGGTTGGTTGGAAAAGCACTAAACTCTCTCTGACCCACAATGCCACTGCTAGAGATATTTCTCTTCCCCTCTCTATCTTGGGGTAATTGTGTGAATCAGGAGAGATTGCATTTACTCAGACAGCTGAGTGGCGAGCTGGCAGGGTAATAAATGGCCTGATAACCAGCACTACTCTGATCCCTCTCAACGCAGAAATAAGAACAAAAAAATCATTACCTGCTTCAGACAGGCCCATCCTGCGATGTCGCATGTGATAAAGAGAGACATATTTCGGAAACACAGAGAGGTGAAAAGGGGTGGGAGGGAAGGAAGGAAGAAAAAATGAAAGAAGGGATGAGAGACAGAGATAAAGTGAGAGGAAAGGGTTATGGAAACGGTCCAGGTAACATTTCTATTTGTTTTACAGATTGGGGACATTTATTCAGTGATTTGGAAGCATAGAACAGATAGATGGAAGATAAAACATGATTTAGGAGAGCAAATGGTTGAGAAGGGTCAGAAACAATCGATTGTATCCATGAGTTTTATCAAGACTTTAAAGAATTTATTTCATATTCTTTTTTGTTTTCTCTGTGTACCTTTTTTAAATGGCAAGATCAAGCATATCAAGCAAATAAATCATGTATTTGAAAGCAAATTATAGCAGTACACACACACACATTAAGTCTCAGTGTTGTATGCAAATGCAAGCTGTGGCTTTGAAACAGACATTACTTATTTAGCTTGCATTCATGTACAGTACAAAGGCAGTCACTGCAGCATCAGGTTGATGTTTTTAGGTTGTGTTTGTTCCAGGACTGGATCACATGACTACGAAGCACGAGTGAGTTTGTGCTGCAGCCAACAATTCATGTAAAATCAGGGCAGCTGTGTCATCACCTCACGAATAAAAATAGCTTTCAGAAATGAAACACATCCTGCACTTAAAGCTGCTGTAATCAATATTGTTTTGGAATAAAAAATGAAGGAAATGACTACGTGTACATGTCAAAGTGACGAACCCACAGAGATTTATTACCTGGCTGTGCAGACTGAGCATGTTTGCATCTTTTAGCTTATTGTTTAGTTTTTGTTTTGGTTCACTCACACCGCTCTCATAGTTTAGTTACAAGATCCCCATTAGCTGATATCATGGCAATGAGTTAATCTTCCTGTGTTCCACATCTGACATGCATTACGTAGCATATTACATGATAAGCATTAATATACATAAAATTACATTCATATACAATTCAGAGCCAGTCAACACTGTACATACAATTAAATAGAATACTAATTTAAAATCCATAGGTTTAAAAGAATGAGAATAATACAACTCATATGAAGCAAAACGCAAATATTAAAAACTAGCACAGAGTTATACCTCCTATTATTCGGTCTGTCGTCTGCATGCCAACTGACTGACTTTTTCCAGTTTTCACCTTTTTCCTCGGGGAACGCCATCAATAATGATATTGCTCCTCCGTGATTGATTTTCCAAACAGTCCATCTTTATCTCAATCCCATCAAGGGTCTCGACAGATTTTGCCAGGTCCTCCTCCAGTTATTTCAGTTTTTTCCATTCCCACGTAGCACTTTGTCCTGACTGCCTGCAAATTCTAGACTAGTCTTGAGTTCCTGTATCTCTATAAGTGCGCTGTCCACTCTCGTATGCCCACCATCTGAGATCATTTCAACACAAGATTTAAAGTTCTTACTTTGCTGTTCCAGCAGCTCTCTGTAAAAGTCCTTTTGTCGCTCCATCATGAATTGAAGCGTAGACATTGTCACCAGCTCTTCTTCTGGATACGTCTGTCCTTTGTGTGGCATCTTGTCAAAACACACAGATGCTCCACAGTAGATGGCTTGAGTTTCCAACACGGAGGAGTAGGCCTCAACTCCAAAAAAGAAAATCTGTTAAAAATATCTCTTTGTGAACTGCACAGCTGAACAGCATCCACAACTATTTACTCTATAAAAACTTTTACTTACATAGAATGAGTATTTGATTAAAACAAGATATAAGATACGAGTGAAGAAGATGTGATCGCTGAAACAGGAAGCGAATCATAGCATCAATTTCAGCTGCAACATACAGCTGTCAGATACCATTGATATATGTAAAATAGTATTTAATGGTTAAAATAGGGCCCTTAGGCTTGAGAAGCAGCCGTGCGCTGCTCTTCATTGGAGGTGGAAAACCAAAACTAACAGAAGACACTTCTGATCAGGCACAAATCTCACCATTGTGTGACTTATTGTCTACACAACTGTAACCTGGTAGCTAATGTTATGATTCAGGGAGTTTTTTATTATTAGTTTTATTCATCAGATGACATGGAAAAAAGCATATCAATAAACTTTGTATTTTTTTCTTGGAAATGTATTAAATAAATTACCAACTATTAGGAAATAGCAGAATATAATTATTAAATAATGTAATGTAAGAAATTTCAAATAGGTTAATTGCTAATTATCACCTAATAACCATGAAATGACCCAAAGAACTACTAAAAATCATGAATCCTACAATTTGTTCAAATATTGTTTAACTTCTACTCAAAGCTCTGAACAATAAACTATTCACAGCCCTCAGTTCTGTCGGTAACGTGGATCAGATATATTTTTATTGAAAATCAGTAAAAGAAGCCAGCATTGTGCAGAGACCTCCTCAGTGGATTCGGAGGCTCAGCGCCCTTCCTCCCCCTCCTCCTCCCCTCCCTCCTCCTCCTCTTTCTCTCCGAGTGTTTCCAATATCATCAGACGTTTCATTCTTTTATTCCATCCGCACCACTATTGTGTCTTAGATTTATTTTTTTTTATCTCACACACAAGCAATCTGTCTCTCCGACACACACAGTCACTCATACACACATGTTCACACACACACACACACACACACACATATACATGCTCACATGATTACAGATACACACAACCACCTTGCAGGGCATGTGCATGACACAAATCCACGCTCAGAGACACACACTCAGCCGGTATGTATGTATGTATGTATCCCTGAGGCGGTGCAGCAGCATCAGTCGCTCACCGCCTGATGTTCCATCAGCAGGACAACACATTACTATTCTCACACTCTGCTGTTCAAATGTTCTCATGTTTTGTCAATACTGCTAAATCAACTTTATATGCCTCCAGAGGGCAAACAGTTTACAAACACACTTCTGTTATGAAGGAATGAAATGAACTTGGAATGAACCCATTACATGATCATATTTTTTTATTCTCCTATAATGTGATTTTTCAGAATAAGTGTTCCCATTTTCTGAGATTATCTTTATGTTGTCTCTGCTTTATGAAACAGTACAGACAGAATATGTTGTGCACGAGCTCTCTGAAGCGCCACAACACTCTGTGTCGCCAGATTTAACTTGACTGCCGGATTTGATTCAAGTTTCACAACAAAATAACATGATGTTTAAAGTATGTACAGCCTCAGACATGGCGTGAAAATAAGTTTTGACAGGAAATACGTGAAGGAATAAATAAATTTACATCAGCGAGGTGGGGAAAGCTATGAGAAGGTGAACTGTAAAGGTGGTTGTTGAGTGAGGACTTGACTGTTTCTAATTCTGGGATGCAGGCAGTGAGGTTTGTCTCCAGGGTTTCCCCCAGCGTTTGGAGAGTGTCGTGTGAAAATGTCGCCGCTGTGGTGCGTTTTGTGTGGCAGTGACCTTTTATGGATCACAAGGATGCAAGAGCTCCACTGCGCACAGGAACATCACTGTTAAAGTACATTATGTTTTGCTTTATACAATGAAAAATACAAACTATCCTGTGTAGGTCATTTCACATTTTCTCCTCTATGCTGTACTATCTTTACTTCTGCCTGAACATCTGTCTTTCAAAGCTGGACTGAACAGTGAACAGCACCAATTTCTTTCTTCAGCTTTGTAGTTTACAAAACATTTGTACTCTTGATACAACTAAGACATTTCACAATAGATATTTTGATGAATAAAAAGGATGGATACTCCAAACAATGGGGATCAGTAGGTATCATATTGCAAAATCTATAACTCTTGATATAGAATGTATTCAATGCATTTTATTACCATACTTGAAAAAAAAAAGCTCTGTCTCAGTGATGTCATAATTAGCTTTTTTCTGTTTGTCTAAACATTAAAGGTTCAGTGTGTAGGATTTGGCGGCATCTAGTGGTGTGGTTGCAGATTGCAACCAACTGAATACCCCTCCGCTCACTCCTCCCTTTCCAAGACTGCAGTAACGTGAGCTGCTGAGTGCAAAACTGGGGTAACGCTGTTCGCCTCATTCAGAGGACATCCTTACCATAATAACACTACTTTAGGAGCAACGGAAATCAGACAGTAGCTGGTGGTACCACGGTTTTGTACTCACGTTACCACAGTTTCGCAAACTTGTCGGAGAACTACGGTGGCCTTCAGGTAACGTAAAATCATGAAAGGCTTTCTCTAGAGCCAATGTTTAGATAGTTATGAATATTTATATTCCATTTCTGCTAATAGATCCCCCGAAATGTTATGCACATTTGTTTAAACTGAGTTGGTAATGAAATATGTACAATTAATATGTTTGCAGCATTGGTAGGAAAATGGTAGTATAATAAATAAATTCAAATGAAATTCAAATCAGTAAAAGTGATTTAGTAGATGCAAGAGATGAAGTAGTGCCTGATCAATGAGGTCAGTCACACTTTAATGCAAATACAGACGTTAGCTGCAGGGATGGACTACTCATAATATAGGCTATGATAAATGGACTAATTTAATATAGATGTCTGAAAACCTTCTGAATGATAATGAGTGATTAGGACCAAGTCCTGGAGAAGAAGAACATTTCTAATCCCTCTTCTGCATTGTTTGGTAATTGAATCAAGTCAGCCTCTTTTAAAAGTTATTTGTGAACCAACCACCACTTTCTCTTGTTTTATGCAAGTCTGTGTTCCATTTTAAGATAGTGCTAATTATAAAATGACCATATGATCATCCATATGGCTCATTCTAATTGCATCTCTTCTCATCTGCCATTACACACTGTTAATAAGCCACAGCTTTCTCTGTGTTTATACCTGTTCTCTTTCAGCCCACTGTCCTCTGAGTTAAAGGAGGAATCTGAGAACCGAATAAAAATATCACCTGGACTCGCTCCATCGTCCCCACTCTGTCTCACTCCTTATCATCCATTTGCCAACTTCTCTATTATTATCTTTCTATTTATGCTTGTTTGTTTGTTTACTTCTTTCTTTCTTTCTGCTCCTTCTCTCTGAAGATGCAGGTTTCCTGCCAAGACATCCGTGTCTTCCATAACATCGCCACGCAGTGATGCCAGAAACCTGCAGAGATAAAATAGAAGTGTATTATTTACCAGCGGTCATGGATTTCAGGGCTGACACTGAACTGGAAACTGCCTGCTCCACAATCTTTTAAAGGAATACTTTTATATTTTGGGAAACACGCTTATTCGCTTTCTTTCCGAGAGTTAGAAAATCAAAGCTGGTGCCTTGAGGCAATTAGCTTAGCTTAGCATAAAGACCCCGTTTACACCTGGCATTAAAAGTGCGTCTCTTATCCAGATTGTATCTAGATACGATTTAACCTGATTACATTTACACATGGTATTAATACGTGTCTCCAATGTCTACGTTGAGATCCGATTGAGAGCCGATCGCTCTGTCTGAAAGGGCTGAGCGAAAGCCTCCGGGGGCTGCATCACCCACAAGCGTGCAGCCAGGCACTGCCGTGTGTAATGCGCATAGACATCAGCCTCAAGACGCCACCGGGGGGGCCTTGCACACACATACACTTGTGTCTACACTCGCGCACACACAGAGGTATGAGAAGACGAGACGCCGAGCGCACAGAGTGGTGGGGATGATCTCTCTGGTCACAGCGGTCCAATGACGGAGGAGCGCTGGGAACGTGCTGCAGGTTGAGCCCGTAGTTATAGCACATAACTCCGCTAGCTTTGCAAATTTGCGACAGTTGCAGCACTTTTTCCAATAAAAAGGTTAGAATAGATTAACGCAGGCAGACGACCAACTACTGGGATCCTATTGACCCAGAGCAGCGTCTGGCAGTCTGCCTGAGGTAAATTGTTGTGTAGTCTAAACTACAGTAAGCTGTCTTATTGAGTTTCCTTTTCAGCGAAATGTGTTAGTTAATTTGAGTTACCTCTTATAGACAGTTACACAATGTATATATCTAGGGCTTTTATTGTGAAAGGTAAGAACGGAATGAGTGGATGTAGTATGCGCTGCCTTTGTCGAGGTTGAAAGGATTAATGAAGTTTTTCTGCAGATATGGCACAACCATCCCCTTGGACTCAAGGATGAACTGATCCGATTTTGGAAGTCAAATGTCAAGGTCACTGTGACCTCATAAAACACATTTTTGGCCATAACGCAAGAATTCACGTGCTAATTATGACAATTTCACACAAATGTCTAACAGGATAAAAATTATGAAGTGATGACATTTTGGACAGACATGGATGTGAACTGCAACTTCACTTGTTGGCGGAGGCATACAACCGCGCTTTGTTATGTGGTCATAAGCTACATATCATGTCGTTTACAACAAAAGACGCCTCATAAAGTATTCAACAACTTAAAATCTGTGGTAACACACTCTGGTTACACTGATGCGCTCACATATGTGCATATGATTTCTATAATGCTTTTGAGCTCCACTTCAAATATAGCAGCTGCAGTCGAAGAAAAACAGTAGGACTGAATGCCAGACAGAGCCCGGGTGGGCAGTTGGTTTGTATTAAAATATTAGTATTAGCAGTAAAATAACAGCCTGGCAATAAAACCACTATATCTACCTATTTATTTATTTAACTGTAGCCTCAGGCAACAGCAAACTGGTGGCCTGTCAGCTACACCCAACATCCAACCAGTGGAAAAGCCCCTCTGTGTGTGTGAGTGCATACAGTATGTCTGATTATTTATAACCACAACAGACAGAAGCAGAGCTAATGCAGAGCAGAGCAATAATAATTCTCCTCCACATACTCCTCGCCCCACACACACACACTAACTTTGTCCCTCTCTCTCTCTCTCTCTCTCTCTCTCTCTCTCTCTTGCTGTACCTCTCTCACTCCCCATCTGTCGCTCCCTCTCTCGTCCCTCCTCTCTCTCCGCTCGGTCGGTGAAGATGGATCACTCTGTGTCTGTCAGCAGTAGTATCACAGAATGAGAATGTATTGTCTGCTGTCTCAGATAATAAATGCTGCTATCTACGCTACTGTTCCCGGTCATAATAGATGGCCCATATCTACACAGCTTCTGTTTATGAGATTATCACAGCCCTCTGCCGTCCCCCAAGCCCCCGACAGGAGAGACGGAGAAATTACTTTATCGCTAGGGGGCCCCGAAAGTTATCATTTGCGAGGAATTCGTCGAGTGGGAGCTTTGTGAATTGGCAGTTACTGCCACTTCTGCTGTGGCGACACGCGCGCTAAGAGTGTGAGCACAGAAGCAGGAGAGGTTAAATTGTTCTGTGATTGCTCTTTTATGCTGCTTGAATCCGTGATGTGTTATTGAGAGAGGCCACCTGAAGGAGGGGAAGAAAAGATTAGCATCAAACCAAACTCTCCCCCCTCGTCTTCACGGTACATCGCCATTTATCTTTTTTTTTTTTTTTTTATCTTGTTTTGCTTTCTGCGAGCATGTACTTAGCTCATGCGAGTAATCACATATAGATCTCACACTGTGGAGGTTTATTCACATACAAAGAGCCGGGCGCTGAGTGCATTATTGAGATGTTTGGAGCTCTTTCCAACCGGCTTTTCTAGCTCAAATCAGAGCAGACCGTGTGATAAATGAAGGTCTGGACAGCAGAGGGAATCGGTCACAGTCACTGGTCACTGTTGGACAGGGTTGCCAGTCATTAGAGAGTGTGTGTGTGTGTGTGTGTTCATGTGTGTGTGACATTTATTACTGCCGGTCACTGAGGGAGTCTGTTGACATTTGACCCCAGTCTTGACCACCTGACCCGAGTCTGACCTCTTTGTCTGGCTCCGACTGCAGAGCAGAGGGTCTTATTGGCCCGAGCTGCTGACTGATGGTTCTCCTCTCCTCTCTTGGCTGACAGCCTCGACCTGAGCTTGACCACAACAGGACAGAGCAGGATGAGCCAACGGGGGCAGCTCAACATGACCATCATGTACACACACTGGGCACTTGGTACATATGGGGGCCTGTGATTATACAGCTAATTTGCTATGTTTGTTTTTATGCCTGTTAGTGTCAAAATCAAGTCTTAATATTCAGTTCAGTTTTAAAAAGTAAGTAAAAAATCATTTTGTGTAGGCAAAACACATACAGATTCACTGATTACTGATAATAAGCAAAGCAGACTATCCATATCCTGTCCTGTATTTAAAAGAGTTCTGGCTAAAAGCACTGACCAACACTTCGTACTTGCTGACCAATGGCTCTAATTGGCCCAGGACCTGAACAAGGGCTTTAATTGGCTGTTGGCCCTGTCCGTATGAGCAGAAGGGACAGTTGGCTGTAAGCCGGGCCGCCTGCTCTGCTGCACATGGCTATTAATCTGAACTACTGTACAGTGTTGCCTGCATTTCATCTTCACACAGAGCACAAGTCCAATTTTTAAAAAAAGAATTCCCTCATATTACTTCTACAATCTTGGTACAGTACATATCTGATGTCATGACTGATTTCACTCCAAAGCTAGAAGACCTTTACTAATCATGTCGTCATGAGAAAAGAGACGTGAGAGAGATTTTTGAGCTGTATCAGGAGCTTTTTTTGCGACAATTTGACAGAGTTTATAAGTAAGAGTGCTGTTTCTATGTCCACCCATTTCTAATATGATATTGTGGCCTTTCTATAAATAAAGCTGAGTCGATAGCGACCAAGTCCGACTCCAATTATTGCCGTAAGCTTAAAGTTACATTGAAGTTTAACTTATAAAGGTCATCTGCGCTGCATGTGGCTTCTTGCCATGCGACGCTAAGAAGAAAGGGTTCTTATCTACAGTGGATAGTGCAGACAGGGAGATGAAATTTCAGAAAATAAAACTTGTGTTTAGTGTTTTAGTACCCATAAAACATGATCTCATTATATTGAGATGATTAATAGAATAAACATGCTGGATTGGATTGCTTCAAGGACTTTTAAAAGAGAGGGATGTTCCTCCAGTACAGAGTTGCTTTTAAAGCTCTCAGTATTTCATGCACTTCTGGACTTTGAGTAATGTCAGCATATGCCAATCATTTCAACCGTTCTGGTAATTGTTTACAGGCATGCAGAGGTATCATTTGACAACTATATTGTGATGTTTAAAATTGCTGTTTTACCCAGTTTCAGTTATTCCTGTGGGGGTGTCAGTCTGCTGCTGCAGCGAGAAATAAAAAGGAAATAGCAAAAACGAGTTATGCACTATATACTCGTGCATAATGGACAACATCAATGTTGTCATACTGTGCATTTAAATATTCAGGCTGTTCTCATACACCATTCGTAGCTATACCAAAGTAATGCACTGTAATTCATATATCCCATGAAATCAATTTGTATGTAATCCATGTAATTGTGCACCAGGGAGTACATCTGAGTTTCGCCCAGGAGACCGGTGTTCGTACTCCGTGTGAAACCAGAAGTCAACGCTGATTTATGTGTCAGGTAACTTCAGTACTTAAGTAACGCCACTTCCGAAGTTATTTTAACCCAAACCGCGATCTTTCCCTAAACCTAACCAAGTACTTTTGTCGCCTAAACCTAAGTAAGTAGTTTTGTTGTCTAAAGCTAACTACGTTTTAAGTTGATCTTTTCTTCTAACTTCAGAAGTTATTTTAACCCAAACCACGATCTTTCCCTAAACCTGACCAAGTATTTTTGTCGCCTAAACCTAAGTAAATAGTTGTGTTGCCTAAACCCAACTGAATTGTTTCCGGTGAAGACAGAAGTTTATTTTGAAAAGACTGTATGCATGTAATGAACGGAAATTGACATGAACGGAAATACATACGTCACGTGTTGCTGGACATTTGTTAGAAAACGCACAAAAAAATTAGGAATAACTTTCCGTGAGATATCACATGAACCGCAGATGGGGATGTATGCATGTATGAGAACGTGTTGAATTATTGTATAAATGCCTGAGTGAAACTATGAAAAGGTATATTACGTCATTGAGATGGTGTGAAAAATAGTAGCAGCAATAGCCTATTGAGGTAAAGAAAAAACAATGAAATGCAGCCATTCTATTAAGTCTTTACATATATGAGATGTATAGTAATCATATTGCAATATTATGTGATAATATTGACATTAACAGATCTACAGAAGGTTACACACTGTATACTGTAATTGCACTGAAAGTGTCAAAGTAAACAGGAACACTATGCGCTAAAAAACCAACAGAAAACTGCTGTATAAAATTTGTCAGGTTGCAGATGTAGTTAGCAACTGTGGATTTATTTACACAACTAGCTGTCTCCCTTATCACATTCTCCAGATGGAGACACCATATGTAGAGGAAGGAATTCTTCTTGGTAATTATGATCTGTTGTCCAGTCAAAACGTTCAGTAAGTTTACTTACAAGTGGCAGTTTATTGTCTACTCACTTGTGTCTTTTCCTCGAGACCGATTGTTTCCATCGTGAAAGGTCGTCTGCTTTAGATAAAGTGTTTGCTTATACACCTTTAAGCTCAGTCATAGATTTTTAGAGCTAATTGGCCAACTGTTCACATCAATCAGAGAACAAACTCCGAGATAACTTCCAAGTCCAAGACTCTCAATAAATAAATACCCACAAAACAAACATCCAAAAACAAATGTTTGTGAGGCAGATAGCAGCGAAGAGAAACATGTGAGGTAATGTATAGTTGACCCCTGAAGCTACTTAGATATCAAGCTTAAATGTGAGGCTCTCTCCATTTCTGCAAGTAGTGCTTTTTTCATCTTGAAGTGATCTTCACTTCTTCATTGCTTAAACAGTCCAGAAAGGTCAAAGTTTTCAGTTATGAGCTTGAGTCAGGATTTCCTGAAGCTTTTGCTGTAAGCTCATCGTTTGAAGAGGGAATAGTGTGCTGATATTATAGCTCCCCAGTTGCCCATCTCCTGCTTGCTACAATAAAAATGTCCCTGTTCTCTAGATCGTATTGATTTGTAAACCTTGACAAATGTCAGAGCAGGCCAGGTTCAAATCAGGCATCTACTTTATATGTTTGCTTACATTTCAGACAACATAACAATGAACCACATGTCTGTGACACACGATCATTCAGCTCTGTTCAGTTGTATGTGTTGACTGCGTGTGTAGTAATCAGCTGGTGTTTGAGGGGAACATCCATCTAACTGTCACACTATAGTCCATAGGGACAGACAGACTAACACTGGGACTACACACACACACACACACACACACACACACACACACCTCCTCTCTGTCTGGCAGACCATTGGTTCCTCATTAGATACAGAGGGTAAAGAGACAAACTGGAGACAAAGAGCAGCTTTGCTCCTGCTCTTTGAGTTTCCCCTCTCCTTTATCAGCAGTTGTAAAAATATATTACTCTCCTTTATCTGTATCAATTTCTCATTTTTACACTCTGCATGCTTAATTTTATTGTATCACAGAATGAACAACATCTTTGTTGTCACTAGCAAACTTCAAATCTGCTACCACAAACACAGGGCTTTCATCCAGGAGACCGCTGTTGCTGTCCCCCTTGTGAAACCAACAATGTGTTGTTTGTCTTTCACAACGTTAAGTTTCATTTTCACTTTACAAACGCAGTAATTTTAAGCAAAATCATGTTGTTTTTTTCCCCCTAAACCTAACTAAGTGGTTTTGTTGCCTAAACCTAAGCAGGTATTTTTGGTTGAATTTACAACATTAACCACGTGTTTCCTGCGACCGAAGTGGAGCATCATAGTTTGACATGCTTGGATACCCAGCGTGTTAGAAAGTGACGTCAATGGGTCCTGGCCAAGCGTCAGTATGTGACGAGTTGGGCTGAGAATGTGTTATTATATCACATATATCCCCCCCAAACAATAACTTTACAACAGCTGTGGCACTTTTAACTCAATCCACATGCCTTCATCAGCTCTTAATGTAATACAAATATTGTGTGGATTAGTGCTTTGGAAGTGTTATTACCTGTTAACAGTGAGGCGAATACTCTATTACAGTTGCAACTGACATTATAGGTGAAAAAAAATAATAATTCTGCCACCCGAGCTGCTAACCCCGAGACTCTCTCATCTAATTTCCAACAGGTAAATTAATACGTACTACTAAATAGTCTCTAACCCTATTTGATGTTTATAGTTCAGTGTGAATGTTCATGTAAGTTCTGAAGTATAGACTATTAGTAAAGATTACAAATAACAGAATTTAGAAATGTTTACATCTTGATCACTAATTAGGCACCTGTAGTCGGCAACATAGGCAATACATATTCATCTTGATGCTAACCCTGTCTAAGAAACAGTAATTGGTCGACCTTTTCAGTGCATCTGCCTTTATTAAAGCACTAATTAAGAATCCCTTTAGGATTTGAGATCTTGCCAATTAATACAATAGCTCTCTGAAATACAAAGATTTAAATCTTGTTCTTGTATTTCAACATTGTAGTATTTATTTTATAAAATCAAATGTTGTTTAATGGTGACATTACTTAAAGTTTTGATGAATCTTTAAGCACTGAACATTATAAAAACTCTAGAAACTGTCTGATGATATCTGGCTGATGTATTTGAAACTGTTACTAGATCAGTCACTGCAACCATAAAACTGCTTCTTATATTGGATGATGCACCTATAATTGAGTAGCAGCCGTATCGCTAGACAAGAACGTTGTTATTGGACGATTCTGCAAAACACCAGATTATGTTCAATGACATTTTTTTTTTACGTGCAATGCCGAAGTTTTAAAAATTCCCACTTTCAACAACACAGTTAGTGTCAGGCAACTAAAATGCCTGGTTAAGGTTAAGGAAAGATTGTGGTTACAGTGAATAAAACTTTGATCTCTTGCATAAAAGTCAGACGTGCTACGCCGCTTTACTGAATGAAGGGCACGCTACTTGAACACTGGCAATGTATGTGAAATTGTGAGGTGTGAAAGTGTCCAATATGGACGTACTGCGAAGGGCTACTGGGCTGAAGGTACACATACCTTTGGCATGATAGAAAGCATATTGTTAATGTGTTTGATTCAGTTACAGTTTATGCACAAAACAATCAGTCTTCATTTGTCAGTTCTACTTAAAAAAAGTTTCTGTGTACTGAAGTGAAGCTGATGAGAACAGAAAAACAAAGTCAGGATATGAGTGCTACAGGCACAGACCTGTACTGAGTCGACTAGTCTAAAACAGGATGAAAAAGCATGGGGCATTTTTTTATTTCAACTTTTTATATCAGTGTTGCAAGATTCACCTTCATCCATGAAGAGAAAACTCTCTCTGCTCCAGATGGCAGGTCCACCTCAGACTACATCTTATAGTTCCCTCTACAAGTAAACAGTAAATGGACTTGCATTTATACAGCGCTCTCCTAGTCTTCCAACCACTCAAAGCGCTTTACAACACATTTCAGCATTTACCCATTCACACACACATTCATACACTGATGGCAGAGGCTGCCATGCAAGGTGCTAACCTGCCCATCAGGATTTAATCTAAGTGTGTTGCTCAAGGACACTTTGACATGTGACTGGAGGAGCCAGGGATCGAACCTCCGACCTTCCGAGCCACAACTAAACTAATCGAAAACAAAACAAAGACCTTACATGCTATATGCGATATGTCATCAGATTAAATTTAGTAATGTGACAAAAAGGCTGCTTAAATATGAAATTAAGACGTTTCCAGTGAGAACCAAATCTTCCACGTCATGTCTCCACTTCTCAAAAGTATGTCTTTGTTTTTTCTTCGGCCCTGATGTCTCCTCCTTTTCACTTGCTGCAGTGCACCCGTCTGCCTGCCTCATAAATCCTACAACATGTCACCACAGTCTGTCTCCAGTTTACTGTCTCAGCTAGCCTCGGGGCAGATAGGCTAAACTGACATAGTGGGCGGTGAGGCTGTCCTATTTAAAGTTTCCTTTAGTCACAAGATTTCTAATCAAAATGAAGAACAAGCATGAAACACACCTTGTGTTTACTGCAGCCAGTTTACTCCCTAAATCATCAAGTTGAATTCAGTGGTTATTGTGTATTGTGTAAGAATATAATAATAATATGTATTATTTCTTTAATATTAGTTTCATTGTATGTAAATGAGTCAGAAGGGTCACTGATAGAACCGACTGACTACAGGGGGTCAAACACAATGGCAAGACGTACATAGCCTGTCTGCTCTGAACTACACGCACACACACACAAACACACGCACACACACACACACACACACACACACACACACACACACACTTACCCCATGTGGAGCTGTATGGAGGTTTGGTGAATGGACTTGTTGGGATTAACATGTAAACAATAGTGTGGAAAAGGACACACACACATAGAGACACATGAGCACTGGCAGACATAGCGAAACCAATCTGTGTGTGTGCATATGTGTGTGTGTGTGTGTGTGTGTGTGTGTGTGTGTGTGTGTGTGTGTGTTTCAGGGGGAACAATGCAGTGGCCCTCTCATTTTCATGTAGATGACGAAAGAACCCCCATCACACACACAGACATCTTTCTTATTCATCTAAAACTGGTAAAATGCTATCAAGACTCAATAAAAGTGTAATTTAATAATTCATCAATGCCCCTGTGACTGTATTCATAATCTGAACATGACTGTCAACTTACTTGACTGCATGGCCTTCTGCATGCGTCAGCCTCCCATCAGCGTCATCTCACTAGTCATCCTTTTGAAGCATCCTCACACTTTACAGCATGTACAGTAGAGGCATCTGTTTCACTTCCCAGGCCAGCGTTACTCAGCTCGAGGCTTGAGAGGTTATTTCCTGTGTTGGTTTTTAAGAGGAAACATCCCAGCTGCAGCTCTCTCTTTTGAAACCGTCCCTGAACAAGTCTGCGGATTATAGTAATGACATTACTGAGTGTGTTCTCAGAGAGACGTGTACAAGGGAACCCCTGCCTTTATGCTGCGAGAGCTGCATCCTCCTGTGTTTCTGTGTGCGTCCTGAAAGATGCTCTTTCAAACATAAATCACACTTCCAAGCGGCGGTGAATTCTGAAGAGCTCCCGTGATCAAGGTTATTGTCCTCGAGTGTGTACGCTGCCTCAGACTGCATCGTTCTATAAGCTAAGCCCTCTCTTGCCTTGGGACTCCACTAAATTAAAGGCATGCTGGCATCTCTTTCAAGACCTCAGATCTCTGTGAGTACCGCTGAGCAAACTTTCAGTGTCTGTACAGCGCCTGTGAATGTTAATTTTTTTATGCTCCTGCATACACCCTGCCAGACAGCCCCTAACTTTTTGTTTGTCTTTGAAGATAGTGTTGTCAGAGGGCTTCCAAATGCCAGACAATTGATTTGACTGAGGGTCTATGGTTGGAGGGTTTTGTGTGATGTACAGATCATAAGGCCCTTTGAGGCAAATTTGTGATTTTGGGCTATATAGATCAAATTGACTCAACTTGACTTGGATTTACTGATGCTGATTGATTTATTATATCTAAATGGATGGATAGTTGGCATACAACTTGTCTGATTTGACATTGGAGGTTGCCGTACTGATCCCATCTCCTACCAACAGTCAACGTCGGTTTCTTTTAACCATATAGGTGGTCTTACCTCATCCTTAACCTTAGTATGTGTTGTCTAAGCATACCCAAATCTTTACCACAGAAATGACAAATCAGAACTAAATCCCCTTAACCTTTAACCCAAACCACGATCCCTCCCTAAAAGTCTTTGCACACCAAGTCCGTATTTTTTGTCCAAAATTGTCGCATGTTTAAAGATAAATACGACCTCACGTTGTGTCAATCACGTTTACACACCGACAACGAAACTTTCATCTGTCAAGTTTTCGAAACAGGTTTGTTTTTCTGCCTTTTTTCGCATCCGTCAAAAGCCAAAAGAGGGTTGTTTGACCACTCAGATCCACCATACGTGCAAAAATCATCGTTCAAAATGGCATCTAATAAACTCTTTCTCGCAGCGCAAATCTTTAGCATTAAAGGATTAAAAAAATGCATACAAAAAATGCAGACTTGGTGTGCAAAGGCCTTAAGCCTAACCAAGTTGTTTTTGTGCCTAAAAAACAGAACAGATTTTTCTTTACAGCGATTTGAAACAGTTTAGGGGCGGCTGTGGCTAAGAGGTAGAGCAGGATATCCTGTTGTGTGTGGGGAACCCTGAGGACAGCCGATGACGCAGTCACGTGGGAAAGAACGATAGCCAATTGGGAACCAAGCTGACTGAAGAAGGACGGACAACAACAGCAGCCATGGCGGCCGCGGCTACTGCAAAAGGCGAAGGATAAAGTAGTAGTAAGATAGACCTCAGAAACAGAGGACCAACTTGTTGATTTGTGACAATAACACAAGTGTATATTAAATGTCTCCATGACTTCATTCAAAAGTAGTGCGAAAACTAACATTACTAATTCTTCCTGCCTGTCGTCCGCCATGTTTGTTTAAACTAAAGTTACATTTGATTACGAGAGATTTTGCAAGATCTCTGGTTTAGAGAATCAGGACACTTGAATGGGATCTGTTAGTGTGTGGTGTGCTGTTAAATTTAACATAACATGTCGTTATGTGTGGTTGAAAAGTCTTTCAGTGTGGGCCAGCCTTAAGAGACAAAAAAATAAATTGAAGAAAAAAGATTAAGAACATTTCCACAGCCTAGGAAAACAAAAATCCTATTATTACTATACTACAATTGTATAAAAATCGATTTTCCAGGGAGGTATCCATGTGCTAGTGGTCTAAAGCATGTACTATGTAATCACTCTCTTTGTTGCATGTCATCCTCCTCGCTCTCTTCCTTCAGTTTCATGTCAAATAATGGCCAAAGCAAAAATGAAAGAAGGTTATCTTTTAAAAAGACACTGATGAATCAGCTGTGTGTTACAAAAAAAAGTACAAAGTAAAAGTGAAAGTCATTCTCGACATCCTGATAACACAGACACACATACATGGACACACACCTCCAAGCATGTAACAGAGAAGAGAACACAGGTGTGAGATGTAGGCTGTGATTACGGTTAGTAATGAACACATAAATCTGCGTGCGTGCGTGCGTGCGTGCGTGCGTGCGTGCATGCGTGCGTGTGTGTGTGTGATATTCGTTGCAGCTTGAGGGGGATGTTAAAATGTGTCTGTGTGTTTTTCGGAGGACCCCCTCTGTGTTGCAACATGCTCTTGCACACTCTCCTATACTCCAGATGGTGTAGGTGACTCACACACTCTCACACACACACATCCAAAGTGCCAGACAGACATATAGTAAGCAGCAGTGATGTCAATGATTACAGATTGGTGACAGGATTTGATTAATTACTCCTGATAGAGGGTGAATGTGCTTCGATGTTCAGCAAAATGCATAATGATCCATATTATAGGCACACACACTTCTGCTCATATGCAAATATTAAACACACAAACCTTCTCGGAGAGCTGCAGTGAGGATTTACTTAATGAGCGAGTATTTGTGTGTATATGTGTATGTGGGCTTTATGATACTGGTTCATTATGTCTCCAGAGCAACGGTGGAAAGAAAGCGAGAAACAGACGAGATGAAGTGAATGTTAAGACAAAGATATTGGGAAGAGAAAGTGGCAAGAAGAGTAGAGGCTGTGACTACCTCTGAATAGGTTCATGAGAAAGACAGGTGTCTTTAACATTCTGGGAAATACACTTATTCGCTTTCTTTACAAGAGTTGGATGAGAAGATTGATACCACTCTCATCTCTGTGGGTTAAGCGTGGAGCAAGAGCCAGCTGGCAATTAGCCTAGCTTAGCATAAAACCTTGAATCAGGGGGAAACAGCTAGCCTGGTTCTGTCCAAAGCTTTTAAAGAAAATCCTCCTACCAGCAGCTCACTTTGTACCTTGTTTGTTTAATCCAAACAAAAACATAAAAACAACAATTTGTGGTTTTAGAAGGAGATACGTGGCGTATAGCAACTACTTTACGAACGACAGGTTATTCATCCGCACAGTACTTCTGTGCAGCATTTTCGCCGGTTGCCAGGCAACAAGACTCCATGAGGTCACTGCGGTTTGCTAAAACATAGTTACATCATATAACTCATTTTTGTTAGTGTAATATGTGTTAATTAGTGAGTTTTAGAGGTATTTATGCTAAGCTAAGGCTAATTAAAAAAACACGCAGACATGAGAGGGGTTGGAATCAGCATATATTCCAAAATGTTGAACTCCTTCCTTCACAACTAAGAGGCATGTATCCAAAAGACTTTGCCAATCAGAATTGGTGTATTTTTATAATGTTACACCAGGCTCGTGGTAAATCCTAAATAGCTAAAGCTAGCAAGCCAGTAACCTACAGTAGTGCCCCTTCCTACGTACTGCATTACATGTGAAAGGTCCTGGACTTCCCCGTGTGAATGTAACGTTTCCTTTATGGGATGGTTGACTCACCGGCAGCCCACTGTTTTTCTTTCCTGACACCAGCTCGCTCAGATCGGGCAACTCCTCTGGACTCCCCTCGGGTGCAGTTCCGTCATTGCGGTCGGCCAGCTTGCTCCTTCATGTGGATGTTCAGTGTAAAATTAAACTTATAACATGCACTATCTGGACTATCTGAAAACACCTCTCCTAACCACTGGTGCACTCTAAACTTTAAACTTACTTTACACTACATCCCATGTACCATTTTATAGACTGTACATATTACATCTATTTATTGTACACTACATTTTTTCTTATTGACGGACAGTACACGCTATGTCCATTCTCTATGTTCATTCACTATGTATATTCTGTATTTCTAGTTATTGTTTTATAATCTTTTTGTACACCTGTACCTCTGTATCTGCACTTTGCTGCTTTGACACCTGAATTTACCCCCAGGGATTAATAAAGGTTCATCTTATCTTATCTTATCTTATCTTATCTTAAAGTGTAACATATATACAGTGATAGTTCGTGGTGGTGTGTGGGACAATGACTTCGCAGTCATTTCGTCTTCAAAATGTCTTACCTCATGGCCTGTCCGATCCAGCCCAGTACCTCAAATACCACTCGACACAAGTGACTCTGCCTCCTTCCGCTTGCCTAAACCACACCCGTGTCTAAAAGACATTCATCAAAATATACCAGTAAAGATTTATCATTACAATAATGTATTAAGCCCATCAAAGGTTTTTATTTATTCTTAATCATCCACTTGATTGCCAGGAATTTTATTTTTTTATAAACACATCCCAACGATATATAGGTATATCTTTCGTTGTACTGAGTTTAGCAAACATTGGGCGATAAATGAGCATCAAATGTGGAAACTTTCTCCCTCAGTGTGCCCTGTGAAAGCAACCAACTTAGATTGAAAATGTCAAGACATCCCTTTAACAAGGCAGATGCGATCAAATTGTTCACTTCCTGTTCAGCAGACCAGGCATTGGGGATTTCTGAGGATTACATGAAAGGTCTACTGTGCAAAGCGAGAACTCTAATCACGTCGCTCCTAAAACTTCAGCTGCAACTCCCCTCGACGCATGTCTCTGAAAAATCCAACAATTGTGCACAAAGAAAGAATTCCGGTGCCCTCTGTTTGTTGGAGTGACTGAGTAAATGGGACCCTTAAGGCCGAGCTATGAGACCATCGAGACAATGGGGTATTTTACAACTCCCTCCAGCTATTTAGGCGGCTATTTCTAAAGCAGTGGCAGCCACTTTAGCCGGGGTCCCACATGGTGCTGTGGGCGGATATGGATAGACAGGGCAATTACACTGGATTTTTCCTCACACACACACACACACACACACACACTTACACACATACACATACTTACATGCACTTCTAATGGCACTGTGATTTCAAACACCTTGGGAGGTGACCGTGAGACACACACACGCCTGTCCTTTGTCTCAGCTGTAAGCCTTCCTGTGTCATCTAACACGGTAATCTATGGCATCATTAACAGCAGTAATTAACATATGGTATCCATGAACATCTGATACCAAAAAATTAACCAATCAGTCTGCCTCTTTGTCTGTCTCCCCTCTCTGCCTGTTTTACGTTAATCATATAAGAATATAAGACGGTAGCATCAACCCCACCTCCTCAGCAGCTCAACGCCTCCTCAGGAATATACAGTTTAATCTGCAAGTTCGTAAATCTCTCGGTCATAGGAGGAAAATCTGAGATTGAGTGGTATGCCACTTAAAAAATTGTGGCTAAAGATAGTACTGTAGCTGGCAGGACCTTTCGCGGTGTGTATCTGTGGGTGGCTCAGAAGCTCCTCTGAACCCCTGCTGTTATTCTGTAAAGAACCGAGCAGCCTGCAGCCCGATAATGGCTCCGCTGAATAGCTGCATGATTATACCTCTTTCTGTGAAATGTTTGTCTTTTTCCCCTTTTCTGCATTTTTGTCTGCACCTCTCCTCTTTGTCTGTTTCCCTCTTCCAGCTTATATTCTCATTATTTTCTCCTTTTCTCTGTTGCTTCTTTCCTCTTTATTATTGTCTGTACTCCAGCCCTTCTTCTTCCTTATTGACAGGTCTAGAGTTCATTTAACCATCAGACTTTACCAGCTCTATCTATCTGTCTATCTATCTATCTATCCATCCATCCATCCATCCATCTCACTATCTATCCTCAATTGAGCAATTATAGTGCCTCGCCCCTCACTATAGAGTGCTGCAGGAATGAGTCCTAAAACCCAGAAATGAGTTAGCATTTTAACACTTCCTGTTCCGTCATCTCGAAGTCAATGGGTTTTTATTTAGATGTCTGAAATAAGGTCTGTGGTTAACACAAGCTTGAGAAGAGATTTTAACATTTTGTTCTACGATATAAAATGCGTCAGTAAATACCCCACTTGTGAATTTTGAAGCTTTTACGTTTCCTAAAAAAGGCGGTTGCTAACAAATGGCTAAATGAGACTACTAAACGTCATTGCGCCAACTCGTCCGCCTACACAGCCTCGTTTTGTATACTTGCGTTCATGCGACCGTGGTGTAGTTCGTCTATAGCCTAACATCATCATTCAGTCATAGAAGTGGTGTTCATTTGTGAAGATTATCTTGCTGAACAAAACGTGTAAGTATCATAAATGTTTGCCACAGAGCTTATTTTCTGCAATAATCCAAAACACAATGGAAAAATCGCATTGGCTATTAGTCGAGGGAACCAGAGCGATGCTAACTTCCATGTTGGCCAACGAAAATCCGTCATCTCTGCAGCCCTCTATGACTCATTGAGAGCGGCCATTTGAACAACTATAATCAACTTTGCCTTTGCTTATCAAGTTGTATAAATTAGTCAATTTAGAACACACCCTCGCCTTTAACCCGAACCATAGTATTGGCAGATCACAAAACGGTTATATAATTATTATTTTTTATATATAGATGTTATTATTATTTATATAATTGTCATATGTAACAGTTAAGGAAAACAGGCAGATTATGTCATTCTGTCAAAAGTTTGTAGATCCAATTCTATTTTATTTGACCTTCTTGTAGCATTTATTTTGAAATGGTATGTCCTTTGTGAGATGACCTTGTGTTTGTGTGTGCAGGTATGATTGCTGCATCAGTGCCTGCTGTAACTAATGCATGCTGCTACACACTCTGTTAAACCCCTCACCTGGTACAGCCTCCATCTTCCCTCCTTCAGTGTCTTCAGTAACCTTCTATTGTCTCTCTGCACATATTCTATCATCTGCTAACGCATGCTCCTATACACACCACCGGCACATACATCAACACACAGGTACCTACACACACACACAGAACACAGTCACAGGCAGTATGTATAGGCTCCTCACACACACACACACACACACACACACACACAGACATGCACATCCTGCCCTCTAACACTCACACACGCACTCATAATGCGTGCTATGGCATTATTATAACTTAATGCTAATCTTACAGCATCACATTATTAGCTGTTAATGTATTCTGGGACACTATTAGCTGCTAACACTAATGCTAGGGCACTATTAATGCTTAATGCTAATGCAGTAACAGTGAGAGTCCTGATCCAGCCCGCCCATCCAGGATTATGCCAAGCTTTATAATCCCTTGTTAGCTAGCAGCAGAGGCATACATCACACCTCCAAGATAATCTGAGCGCTGTGTGACAGCCGTACACCTCGCCTTGTCCTCATCTACTCCCATAATCTACTCCTTCTGGGATAGTCTCTCTATCAGCTACTTTGGTGATGATATGTTGGTACACATCACAGATGTTGTCAGGACAATCTCCCTTCAATCTAAAGCCAACTACAGAATCATAGTACAAACTGTGAAGTATATACAGTGCGTTCGCCATTTTCTGCACGCCAGAGGGCATGAAATGCCGTTATAGGCACAATGTCCACTCAATGTTATGTTGTATAGCATTCAAGGCTTTGTATGGTATATGCCTCAGGATAATGCCAGATCACACAAACCGAGTCAGACTGAGTGGATGGACAGCTATTGCTTCCTTTCACTCTCAAAATTGTTCTCCTTTGCCGTTGTCGGAATCTCCCCCTCTATGAGAAATAAGGGATTGAGTTAAAGGGATAATTTTGGTGTTTTGAAGTGGGGTTGTATGAGGTACTGATCCATAGTCAGTGTATTACCTATAGTACACATTCCCAGATTGTTACCACACAGAACTAAAGTAATGTACTTCTGTGGATGGGGCCGACAGCAAAACATATTTTTAGCCACCTAAAAAAATATAAATTTCAGTTTAAGTAGTAATTCGAATATTTTCGCCGGTTTTCCTTGCCATCAGTCAGCCCTGTCCAACGAGGAACCGAAGTTGTTGTATCCATATATGCTCTCGCCAAAGCTACCAGACTCCATTGAGAAAACCTGTAATTCTACCTGGCAAAACAAGGGGGTTGCTGATCCATTGTTGCCTTGATCGGTTAGTTTGTTTGTACTGTTTTGTGAATTTGGAGAATCCAAACTAACCAAAGTCACACAAATAAACTAACCAATCAAGGCACGGTAGACCAGCAATTGTGAGTCTGGTTGCTTTAAAGAGAGCATAGATAACGGCTTCAGTTACACGTCGGAAACTTAGACTGTATAGCCGTCTCATGGCAAGATAAACCGATAAAAATATTCTAAATATAGCGTACACTTAAACTGATATTGATTTTTTTAGGTGGGCCTTTCTTTTAGTTGGCTAAAATACATTTTGCTACCGGCCCCGTCCACAGCAGTACATTGCTTTGCTTCTGTGCAGCAAATCCTGTCTGCTTCTACAAACTGGTGGCGTGCCAACCGTCATCTACTGTAGATAATACACTGACTATGAATAAGTACCTCAAACAACTCCACTTAAAAACACTCAAACTATCCCTTTAAGCTACATGCTGATGCAGAAAGGTAAAGACAGGGAAAACAGGGCCTTCCCACCAAAAACCCAAGTTCAACACTGCATACCACTAGACCATCCGAAACTGGCTATATTATTTCTGGCTATAATAAATAACCAGAAATCATAGTTTCGGATGGTCTCGTGCTATAATATAGCGTGTAGTCTAGTGTATTCTTCTAGAGCTATAGCAGCATGCATTACACTCGTCCGTGCAGTAAGGCCTGCTTGGTTGGTTGTGTATACTAGCTACAAAGGCATCTCTACCATATTACAATAGCCATTTTACCTCTGGCAATGTTTACTTTACTTAAATACTTTAATGTTTACTTTTAGTTTTACCAATTCTGGCAAAAAATCCAACAACCCTAAGGGTTTTACTCTTCTGTAGAAACATTAGAGTGGATTCTGTCTTACATTTCTCCCGCATTGGGGCAGCAAACTACTAAGTATAGTATGGAGATAGATCCATCCATCCATTTTTTCTGTACTCACTCACTGTTCAGGGTCATAGGGATAGTAGATCCTATCCCAGCATGCACAAAGCAAGAGGCAAAGGTACACTCTCAGGTCTACTACAGTCTATCCTGTGGATATACGTCTGGCAACTGGAGATTAAAACAAACCAGAGACGTCTGAGTCCAGTCAAACCAAAGGAAAATTAAGATAAATATTTGCTTGTCTGGACTTCTTGCCCCGTGTTTGGTCAAACACTAATCTTACTGGCTGAGTTGACCTTGCTGTATTGTGACTGCTATATTAAAGTTGCTGTCTCACTCTACTGGCAGGCAAACAGACAATGTATCTCGATAGCCAGACGTTCAGGTAGGCAACATACATACTTAGTAATGCCCTTTTCTCTTCTGGTTATCACACCATGATAAGAAACCAGCGGATGGAAAGCTGAGAAGCATGATAGGAGGGGAGGAAGAGGGAGAGGAGAGGAGAGGAGGGAAAGGGGGGCAAAGAGAGGTAGCGAAGAGGAGAGAAGAGAGGTGAAAGAGGGGCGATAGGGATGAGAGGAGGAGCAGGAGGCAAAAAGGGGGGGAGGGGGGAGACCAGAGAGGAGTGGGGAGATAATGTACTGTAGGCTGATTAATGTCAAAGGCGCTGAGTCCTGAATACTTATGAAGCAGATGTCAATGGAGCTTTATCCCGCAAGGTTACACAGAGGGAGGGGCGGGATGGGAAGGGGAGGGGGGTCACGATCAGAGTCGGTAGAAGGGGATGAGGAAATGAAGGTGAGAATGAAACGGATAAAAAAGTTGAATGAGAAAGAAAAGAGAAACAAACAAAGCAGGGGTTGTGACAAGCAGGGAGGTGATAGAGGCCACGTCCACAATTTGAAAACGCCAATCCAAAGTTTTCTGTCTGCACTAGCAGTTTTAGATGTTTTTAAAAGTTTGTCGTCTACAATGAAACAGCAGAAAAACTCACACTCTTCTTTTGGGTTTGTACAGGCCACTTGAGCAAGCAACCGTACGCCATTCGAATTCAAGCTGCTTTTCTGCAGTTTTTGAAGCCTTGTTTGTCGTTTACAAAGCGAACGTGAAGAGCAGACTATACCGGAGAGCCATTTTGGATGTGTCATGGATCACATGACAATAAAAACAACACTCTTACATCAGCATTTTTGAAAAGCTCCACATTAAAAAGCAAATCCGGAGTTTACTTTGAGCGTTTTTGAAAAGATTTGTGTTTGTTGGATGGGATGCCAAAAAAAGAAAAAGAAACAAAATTATTCATTGAGGACATGAGGTAGGGAGAGCAAGTGGTCCAGACAGTAAAGATGATGTGTGTACCCAGATATATGCATGCGAGTGTGTGTGTGTGTGTTCAAAAACAAGAAACCTGTGGACTGAATCAGCGAAGCCTGTAAGCCTGAATAAGCCACCACATCTGACTGAACACCACAAGGTGAACATTCATCTTAACGAGTGGATTCAACACCAAAAGGGCAACTCATAGTGCAGCTGTAGTTTATAATGTATTCTGCTCTTGAAAAAACTGTCACATACAAACAAACAAAAGCCGAGCTACGCTCCTGATCCCAATGATGCCACCCCCCCCATCTCTGCCTGTCACTACTTGTAGACAACAATAGATCTTCCATCCTGTTTGTTATTGATGACAGCGCAGCGACCTTTCACCTCTGACCTCTAGGAGCAGCTTTGACCTCGGGTTTGACCTCTTGGGACACTTGTAATGATACTGGGATACATCTAATGACCCCTGGGCAGGGGAAAGGTCATTGATGAAAGGTCAAGAGCAGATGTCCCACCGCCACGGTGACCTCAGGAAGGGACTGGATCTGCTGATTAACTGACCGGACAGTCGATTGAGGTACGAGAGACGGCACAGGGAGGAAAATCTGGGTGTCTGTTATCAAAGATTACACGTTAACGCTGCTCACAGATCATTGAAAGGAGTCAGGAATTAGAGAAGGACGGAAAGACAACAAAGACAAACTGGAGACATAAGGAGACAGTGAGGGTGGGTGGATTGATGATTTAAGTATCAATACAACCAGTACAGTATCTTGTTTTGAGTATCGATACAAGCGGCAATAGGATTTATACCAACAAAATGGATCTGAAGTCAGACAGCAGCTGGCAGTACCACGATTTTGCACTCTGTGGCTCACGTTACCGTAGTTTCGGAGAACTACGGTGGCCTTCAGGTAACTTCGGGCTACTGTAGAAACATGGCGGTGCAACATGGCAGACTCAGTGAAGAGGACCCGCTCCCTGTGTAGATATAAACGGCTCATTCTAAGCTGAAGAAAACACAAAGCTTTGTAGTTTCAGGTGATTATACACTAATGAAAACATAGTTATGAATATTATATTCAATTTCTGCTAATAGATCCCCTGAAATTATACACACACTGTCCCTTTAATGTTTAAGTATCCTGTTAATGATGCATTCAGTGACGCTTTACTTTCCCGTACGATAGTACAGTTGCCACTTTTAATAATAAAAAAAGTAATGGTATTGATATTGGTGACTCTGGCCCTGGCTTTGTTTGGTATAGGATTGAAACCAAATTGTGTGATTACGCCCACCCTTAGTGACATGCAACAAAGGCCTGAAGACTACTAGACCAGTACCAGGAAAAAAAAGATCCGTCCTCTTCTTGGTTCTTCGAGACAAAGTAGATAAAGTAGATATATAGAGAGAGATATGGGGAAATGATGGCAAATACTTTGCATGTAAACTATCTTGAGTGACTATTTGGGATAAGCCTACACTTTTTATGCAACATTTTGCCTTAAGAAGCTGGAACCACGAGGATTATAGCCCCCCGAAAAAAAACTGATCCTACTAATAAGTAGCTCACTGAAAAGAAGAACTAAAGATATAATCAGGCTCATTGGACATTTTTAAGAAAGACACTGAAAAACAGTTTGCTGCAGAAGATGGAGAAAAGTATGACAAAAATAAACCTGGATGAGAAGTTTCCCATCTTCTTGCTGTGGAGACCCTTGAGCAGGGCAGCTAACAGGCGCAGTGACCGAAATATGTATAAAGTGTTCAAACAGTTTCACACTTCTATTAAATTTAACTTTGCTGCTACAGGTGTGACCTGATGGGGGGTTCCTCCCATGTTTGGAGTTAAAATGTGGCTCTGCTGACATTACTATTCCCCTCTCATCTCCTTCTTCCTCCTCTCTTTCATATCTCTCCTCTACTGTCCTCTCCTCTACTCCTTTAATCTCTCTCTCTATTAGTAGTCTATTTACAGCGTATATTCAGTCTGGGGTCTGGCAACACTTAACGCTCTCCAGAGCTTTATCAAGCCGCTGATAAACTGCGCGCACACACATTTACATACAGACACACGATTTTATTGAGAGATTTTATGGCGTGTGTCTGCAGGCATGCATTTGCAGGACATTCATGTCGGTGTGTATTGCTATATAATGCATGCAGTTTCTACGTGTTGTGGTGGGTATGGATATACTGTATAATGTATACGTGTGGTTGTATGCATCCATCTTGCGTGTGTCCGTGTGCACGTGTGTATACGTTATCAGCAGTGTCCCAGTGTGCTCGCCGAGGGCCAGTCTATTTAGTGTTCATAACAAAGCCTTTTACTGAGGCTCCAATCAGGATTAAACCCTTATCAGCACACACAGACCACAGGACACAGCCAGCCAGCGAGTGTGTCTGTGTGTGTGTGCGTGTGTGTATGTGTGAGACAGAGGGGTGGGGGGTAAAGGGGATTATTTGTACGTGTGCATGTTGTATATTGTGTACGTACGTGTGTCTCTGCACATGCGTGTGCATATATTTTGACCATACAAGCTCCTGAGTGAATGTGTTTCTCATTGTGATTTCGTGTACGTACACAATTGCATGTGTTTGTTTGGCATCTATGGTATCCGCATGTATGTGCGTCAGTGGACTCAAGTGTTGCAGTAAATATGAAACTCTGAAACCACATTAAATCCAGATTCAAGGCTGGCAACCCCCCTGTGGGTTAGATGATTATCATCAATGTGTGTGTGTGTGTGTGTGTGTGTGTGTGTGTGTGTGTGTGTGTGTGTGTGTGTGTGTGTGTGATAGAGAAAGAAAGAACAATCAAAGATCAATCAAACAGCGATCAAAAGAAGGAAGAGGAGAGAAATCCGCAATACAATACAGTGTCAACTATTGCCAGACACTATAATCATGTAACAATTTCTGAACATAAAAAGCTTTAACTGGAGCATAAACCCTCTGAATCGTGTTACAATCTACCCGATAAAACTGCACTTATTGCAACAGTTCCTCTGTAATGCCCCACATATGTATTTTCATGTTTATACAGAGGAGCTCAGCTCAAAGAGACAATAAAGTTTAGTGCGTCTGCGCCTCTCATGGCCCATGGCTGCAGATCCAAGGAGCGATCTCGGCACTACACTCATCTTTGTTCTTTTCTAGGTCAGAGCTCAAAGATCTGATCTGAGGTCTAGGATCCTATAAGAGATACTATATACTGTAGGCCTTTATTATTATGATAACACTGCATCTAATTATGCAGATTTGGCTCATTAATATGCATGAGCCACGCCGCCGCCAGGGAGGAGCCTGCAACAGACACAACAATGAGCCGGCAAAATTAGAGTAAACTGAATCTATGAATAAAAATCGGAGGCCACAGAGGATTATTTACACCCGTCTGTCTGCGTACTGTACAATGAAGGTGCGTGACACTATTGTAAACGACAAAACAGAAAAGTGTTAAATCTCTGTTGCTCTCTGCGTGTTTTGTGTTTTTTCATTTTCATTTAATAGAATCTTTTTTTCTCCATTAAGTGGATTTCATCGTAAACTAAACACATATTAAACTTATATTTTAAAATGTGCTTAGTGTGCTTTTCATACATTTAATCAAAGTCGTTGAATTACATCTGTGAAGGAAAAATCCACAGAGGATCATTTAATATGGTCTGTCTACTCGGATTCTACTGTATACTAACAGTGCATTAACTTCTAATTAAAACAGGAAAAAAACAGCACAATTTTGAGAGAATCCCCAAAGAATACAATCACTCAATTTAAAATCCTCCCCAAGGCTTTTGCTTTAAATATGTTTTCAGTGAACTTGACTGATTAAATAAGCATTAAAATTCAGAAACAGCTAAAAAGAAAAACACAAGAAAAAGTGTTGCTTTCTCCTTGGTCTCAGCGTCCACTTTCAACGATACAAGTCACAATAATAATTGCACTTAAACCAAATAACTCACAAACTAAATAGCAGAATATAAATGCAGAGTGAAAACAAGATAAATACATTTAAATTTGTAATACTCCAAGTCGAAATGTTGAAAAACATAATTGTATTCAATAGATCAGTGATGAACTGAATCTATCAATATCTCAGTCTCAACAAAAATCACCATGTTTTTCTGCACATAAATACAATAAAGGTAGACGCCTCCGTTGGGCAACGAGGATGAAGATTTAATGTGACACTTCTCTGTCAGCGTGCCGTGCCTGATATACAGTAAAGGTACATCAAAACAGAGTGAAAATTGGACGGGCCATCACAGTGCATTTGGATATAGGAACAGAATTAGGCTGAAGTGAATCCATGAATAAATATCAGAGTCCTCGGAGGATCATTAACACCTGTCTGCCTGCTAATAACCACTACTGTATGCTAATGTGTTGTACATTTATGACCTGCTGCTAGCTTTTAAATGCAGAATAATGAAACTCGGGTGTATTGTGAAGATGCACAGACCGGATCACAAGTCTGAAGAATATTTTTAGTCACATTCAGTCGTAGCATGATGGCCAAAAAATGACATTAAACATTGATGAAGTGAATCTATGAATACATATATCTGCCTCTGTGGAGGTTCACTTCTTCCTCGGTGCTCACTGTTACTGCTGTGGATCCTAACATAGTTTCTATTCTCATTTTGGAACAAACGAAACACTTGCTGATTCACTAAAATCATGTTGTTCTGGAAAATTTGTGCAACCTTTGTCTTGCATACTTGCAAACACACTGCTTGTGGTGTGTCTTTAACCTAGAATACAGGGTCAGTTAGGGAAGAGAAAAGAGGAAAAGAGAAGATTAAACTTTTATAATCTCCATGGAGAAACTGGGACATTGCAGCATCAATATTAACAAAACATATCACTTTATTTTTCTCAAAAGAAAGAATGTGAAAATAAACACATGTAGCTTGAGGGCATATTTAAATTACAATTAAATCACAGTCGCAACTGACAATTTCAAGAGGAGATGTGTCGGGGAAATGTGTGATTCAAAAGTATGAAAGACCAAATTAACGATGCAGCACACAACCAACATGTGTCAGGCTCTAAGCATTCGTCTGGGAGTCATTGTTGTGAGGTGTGACAGACAAAGAGGTGGGTTTTTTTTCCTAAACTCCTTGTCTGATTATTAGTCGTAAATGTACGGTAATGAGTTAAACATTCTCAAACATGAAACACATCAAAACACAAAGCAGTTAAGGCATATTCCTCACACACTGCCCGTGTCACACGTTGTTAAAAGACATCATGACGTTTTCATTTCATTATTTTGCGGGAAATCAGGGTCTCAATGTTATAAAATCAAACTGCCGTAATGGATGTTCATTCTTCTAGAGATCTAACACTCAAAGAAAGTGGTCTATCAAATTATCGGCTTTGTGTGTGTGTGTGTGCGTGTGCGTGTGCGTGTGCGTGTGCGTGTGCCCGCGTGTACGTGTGCTTGTTTGTTCTAATGAGCATCTGTCGGTACAGACCTGATAACCACGGTAACACCCGGGGTGATTTGCTGCCCGTGTTCACAGAAGCTCTGAGGCTCTATACAGCGAGGTCAACATCTGGGCTAAAAGAACAACTGTCACACCCTGCAACACTTTTATCACTGCTGTCATTAAAATGTAGTAACAGAGGTGCACTGGTACTATCTGTAACACTGGTAGGACTGGAATTCAATCATATATGTAGTTTAGACGACAAACACTCTTCATTTTATGGACTTTAGGGAAATAAATTAGAAAGGAAGAAGTCTGTGGTGTGCTCGGAGACTCTACAAAAACGAAGAAGTTGTGCAGAAAGTAGTTACAGTACCAAACATTTTATGATATTGAACTGCATGGGTGGAAAGTGATGAAGTAAATTTACTCCAGTAGGTACTTGTACTTTACTTGAGTATTTAAATTTTCTACTACTTTATACTTCTACCCAACTGCATTTTTAAGTGGGAAATATTGGACTTTTTTACTCCACTACATGTTAGGGCTGTCAATCGATTCAAATATTTAATTGTGATTAATCACATGATTGTCCATAGTTAATCGCAAATTAATTGCACATTTTTTATCTGTTCAAAATGAACCTTAAAGGGAGATTTTTCAAGTAGTTAATACCCTTATCAACATGGGAGTAGGGAAATATGCTGCTTTATGCAAATGTATGTATATATTTATTACTGGATATCAATTAAAAACACAAAACAATGACAAATATCATCCAGAAACCCTCATTTAGCATGAAATAATATGACTTATGGGTACCCATAGAACCCATTTTCATTCACATATATTGAGGTCAGAGGTCAAGGGACCCCTCTAAAAATGGCCATGCCAATTTTTCCTCACCTAAATTTTGCATAAGTTTGGAGCGTTACCAATGTTTTCATTAGGTTTTTGTATTTTCTTATGATGCCAGTATCTTCACTCTAGCTTTAAAACTGAGCCCTCTACAACCTAAAAATCACAAAAATTGCATTAATGCGTTAAAGAAATTAGTGGCGTTAAAACAAATTTGCGTTAATGTGTTATTATCGCTTTAACTCTGACAGCTCTACTACATTTGTTTGATAACTTAAGTTACTAATTAAAGCTGTTTCACACCAAACACGAATTTTTGTCCAAAAACTTTGCACGAAAATTTAGAAAAACTGATTTTAAAACTTATGAATGTTTGCACACCCCTGCGGAACATTCATGCGGGGGGAAATAAATTCAGACAGATCTCGAGTTCAGTGGATTTCTGCCTTCAGAAATATATGTTTGACCAATGAAATCCTTTGTTCCAACTGATCACTGTCATTCTGCATAATAATGAGCCATGCGCTTCTGTTTGTTGCACCGACAATGTGTATTTTCGGAGCAATGGGCCTTGGAACAATGGATGTTTGATTTCGGGGTAATGGACTGTCGGACAAATGGGCTTTTTTCGGTCCAATGGGACATTTTTTGGACTATTGGTGTTTTGGAATAACAATGGGTCGCCCCCTTCTCAACACCCAATAATGTACGATAAACACCGCGAGGACTAACGTACCTCAAACGGCCAACAACAGCTAGCATTAGCATCAAATTTGGGGTCTGATTAATCAATGTATTTTATAGTTAACGTGAGCCAGTTAGAAATTCTCTGTCTGTGTTTTAGTTGTGTGAAGTTGACACAAATGAAACACGGCAATGTGGATAATTCGCACCGGAACCGGAGTCCATAGTTTTTACTTTTCAGATTAATAATACTACATATAAAATATGATGTAATATTATAGATTGAGATAAGATAAGGAGGGGATTCTTAAGGTACTGTAGCATTGTACAAAGTAGTTAAAATTTGTCCCAGCATTAGAGTGATGCTTACAGTACTTCTCCCACCACTGTATAACTGTGGCTGCCAGATCTGTTTTCGAAATTCTGGGTCTCAAGACAAATCTCAAGTCTTGTCAAAGTCAAGTTCTTTAAGACAAAGTCAAGTAAGTCACAAGTCTCTATTGGCAAACTCAATTGGACAGCTAGCTTCCACAAAAAACTATAAGCCAAGTCATCACCATCAAGTTTCATTCTTTTTGGTCTGCTCAGGTTTGGTTGTCTCAGACTGTTGAGGGCTGAGATGTATCAGCATTTCTTTGAGCTCTGTTCACAGTGACAAATAGGTTTGCTGGTTGTCACAGTATCGCTATGACAAGACAACCTTGAGCTGCTGTCACCTGCTGCAGCTGAACAGGATTTTTGATATGGTGATTTTGATGTTTATTGCGTATTTGTTCCGTTTTGCTACGCTTAAAAACATAATATAAAAATGTAGTTAACGTCAGTGTCACCTTGTGTTTTTTATGTGGTGAATCTTTGGGAAACACTGTTTTACATAGCTGAGACAAAAAACCTTTCAGTGTATAAACCTATTGATTTAATATTCAATATGTGTGCTCATGTAAACCCTGTCTGTCACTGTCACTTCATTTTTTAAGGGGGTCAAAACTTGACTTATGTTATTGCTTTCACTGAACTCGACCTCAAGTCCAGTCTTTAGGTAGTAAAGCCACACAGCAGTCAAATCCAAATCAAGCCTCTCAAGTCCAATAGACAAATTAATTCAATTCAATTTAACTGTGTTTTAGACAAATAGATCCATATCAGAAAAAATAATAAAATAATGTAATGTAACAGCATGTACTGGAACTGTTCCACTTTTCAGTCCTACACTAAATGAACACTACATTTACTCAATTTTGTATGAATGTGACAATGTTTTAATGTGCTTAACACACTATAATGATCGCATCATTGTTGTACAGTAAATATCGTTGATCTGTGTGTGTGTGTGTGTGTGTGCATGGTTGGGGTCAGGCATAGACTGTATGTAAAAGTGGACATAGTCACTGTGACGTCACCCATTGGTTTGTGGACTACCGTTTTGAAGCCTTGAGTTCGGCATTTTGGCCGTCGCCATCTTGGTCTTTTGGAACCAGAAGTGACCGCATTTGGACGAGAGGGTGGCAGGTACCGTTAGCATAACAAATGCTAAGTTAGCAGCTAACTCTAGGTAGCTAGCTTGGTTATCAAGGAGCTTCTGTAATTCACGTTAATTGTGATATTAATTGGGAGTGGGAGTGGCTGGCTGGTGAAAAAGGAACTTGTACCTCCCGGAAAAAATGAACAGCCAACTTCTTAGTGTGTCTTTTAGTAGCCTACAATCGAACGCTGAACAATGCCGTGATAGCGACGTAGTGGTAGCGACCTGCCACTCAAAGCGGCCACGCCCTTAATTATGCCTAACTTTAACCCTTAATGTAATTCAAACGGGTGAGTGTAAACATGTTTTTTTTATTTCTGATGTAAAGCTGGGCATTTTAACACGGGGGTCTTAACTTGCTTTTGGAGTCAAGTGGCCATTTGAAGAACTGCAGTTTTTGGCATTTCCGCGTTGCCGCTTGGGGTCAGGTAATGTGCGGCGGTTTTGTATGTGTTCATGTGTGGAAATGTGGTAGTTTGTGTCTCTATTGGTCCATTAAAGTGAACCACACAGGATGTCTGTCAGTTTGAAACATCGCAGGGGACAGAGTGTGTTATCCCGAGGCCCCAAAGGTGTGTGTGTGTGTGTGTGTGTGTGGGAGGGGGG
>CAKAOI010003710.1:2799-85523 GCA_916701655.1 Sebastiscus albofasciatus | reverse complement strand
TGAATTGTGTTGCCTAATAGCAAATAACTAGTCGTCTTGTTTCATTACATAGAGTGCATATATCTATCACTCACTCACTCACTGTTGTGTTTTTCTTTTCAGTTGAGGAGCAGATTGAAAGACACACCTACCCAAAGGTATCCACGTCAAAGATGGAGCCATCAGTGGCAACACGGCAGCCTGTTGCACGGGTCACGCCCCCTGTAGCGGCTCCTGTTGCGGCTTTTGTAGCGGCTACAGCAGCGGCTCCTGTAAAGGCCCCTGCAAAGGCTCCTATAGCATTCCGGTTAAAGGCTTCTTTAGTGGCCCCTTTAAAGACTCCTGTAAAGGCTCCTGTTGCGGGTCCTGTAAAGGCTCCTGTAGTGGCCTCTGTAGCGGCTCCTGGAGAGGCTCCTGTAGCAGCCCCTGTAAAGGCTCCTGTAGCGGCCCCTGTAAGGGCTCCTTTAGCGGTCCCTGTAAAAGCTCCTTTAGCGGCCCCTGTAAGGGCTCCTTTAGCGGCCCCTGTAAGGGCTCCTTTAGCGGCCCCTGTAAAGGCTCCTTTAGCGGCCCCTGTAAAGGCTCCTTTAGCGGCCCCTTTAACGGCTCCTGTAAAGGCTCCTGTGAAGGCTCCTGTAGCGGCTCCTGTAAAGGCTCCTGCAGCAGCAGTGGAAAGTGTTGACCTGGCTAAAATTGGCTCCATCCTCAGCAGTTTGAACTCAGTCATGAAGAACACAGGTGAGGGCTGGTGGCAATTCAAACATCATAATAAAACTGTAATAAAACCACTCATTTTCAAAAGAGAATAAGTTGTAAAAATGCTATATACAGTATGCATATTAGAGTATTTATTATGTCACATACCAAGAAAAGAAGAAAATCTTAGCACTGATGATTGAATGGTGTCTCTTGGTGTCTGTTAAACTTAGCAAATGTAATGTGTGGTGGGAACCCTAATATCTCTGCAACATAGAACTGAAGTCAGAATTCAAATTTATCTTTGTTATCCCACATAAAAGATATTTTTTTTCTTGATTATAAATGTGGTTTAAGTCCCAGCATCCTCCTGTAACAGTTCTAATTTCTCTTCAAGTGCTTTCGCTGTTAAAACACTTAACATCTCAATGATCAGTTATGGTGATTTACAGTTAAAGTGAGTGTCCCTCTCTGTCTTAAAGGACCATTAGTGGAGAGCCCTCCTGCAGCTGCTGCCCCTGCTGGCTTCTCATTGAGGACTACACCTGCTGCCTCTTTGGCCTCTCAGGATGCCAGTTCACTAGTAAACCTCCTGTCCAAGGTGGACGTGAGTCGCACAGACCTCCTCGGCGCTCTCTCCAAAGTCAAGGGCCAAGGCAGCCGTGAGGGTGAGAATAAGGAGTCCTTCATTTAGTTGGAAAACAAAAACTTTATTTTATATCATACAGTAAAAGTGGCAAGTTTGCTTAAAGTACATTTCTGTATTCTCCATTTCTTCACTTAGGCATCACTACTCGTCTGAGCAGCCCAGCTGCAAATGTCTCCTCAGACTCCTCCAGTACAGGCAAGATTCCTCCCTCATCCACATCCACATCAGCAGCTCCCTCTCAGAGCGCGTCTCTCTCCTCTGTTGCACCCATGCCTTCTTCACACAGCTCCACTATAAGGCACAGTACAAGCTCCCAAGCCCCACCCCAGATTTCCAACCCAGCCTCTGCCCTGGTTCAGGCTCTCCATAGAGACATGGATTTGACAACAGAGACAGAACCGTCCCCGTCTTCTGCGAGTTTAGAGTCTAAAATCCACAACTTTTTGCAGGGGAACCCTGCTTTCAATGCATTTGGCATGAGTCTTCCTACGAACCCAGCACCGGGAGGGGATAACCTCAGCCCAGTAACTGGGACAGACACCCAGGGTGGGACTCCAGTGCGGGATGAGGGTGGAGGCACCCCAACTCAGGATGAGATCATGGACAAACACGTGGTGGTCCCGTTCACTTCCAACACAAATCAGTCGTCGATTGGAGAAACTGTGAAAACGGCTCCTGTTGCGTACCAGGACAGCAATCAGCAGAACCGCAACAATCCCCAACATCATCTGCAGCCCGGTGTGGCTCAGAATGGGCAGGCCTACCAACCGTACCCATATGGCCAACACAAGATGCCCGAGCACGCCATTACTGCACCTGTTGCACATTACCAGCAGATTTCTGCACAAACAGGAGGGCCTGTGCCTGGAGAAAGAGCCCCAGGCAACGCCAGTAGCACACAGACTATTGAAAACTTTCATGGGGTGAGTGAGAGGGGTTGGTATGGTGACACGTACCCAGAGGGGATCCCTCAGCAACCCAGAGGCTACAATGTGACAGCGCCCGGAGGGGCTGGAGAAAACAAGGCGTCGGGACTTTATCCATACCAAACGGAGAAATTCCAGGAACCTCAAGCCTCCCAGCACGGCGCCACCACGTCCCCTGGTTTCCTCAGAGGCGCCCTCCCTCCTGTCCCAAAGTTCCCTCCCCCTCCTCGCGTCTTTGACGCCCCTCCTCGCGTCTTTGACGTCCCTCCTCACAGCTTTGACGCCCCTCCTCCCGCGAACAGCGGTATGATGATGCCACCGGGGCAGCAGCCTAGCGCAGGCACGGGTGAGGCGATCGGGCCCAGAGTCGACAGTGTCATGAGTGGGATGGTGGTCCACGACCATCAACACAAATCCATGTTTCATCCTGACGATTCGCCGTATGAGCATGACCGACCTCACCCTCCTCACCCCGAGGATTTCCACCCTCACCCAGATGACCGAATGCGTTACCAGGACGAGGTCCATCATCGGGATGCCCGTTTCTTTCAAGACGACTCTTACCACCACCCAGACGATCAATATTACAGGCAAGGCAGCCCTCCGCAGCACTACCCCAGAGTTCAGGGGCGCCTCACTCCGCCTCACTCACCCTCAGAGGACCCTTACTACGCCCATGGCTACCGGCGGCACAGCCCCCCTACTCCGCACTACACTCCACGGAGACCACCACCACAACAACCTCATTTTGAAATGCGTCATCCTGGTCCACGGCCTCCACATCGGCCTCCCCACCCAGCACAGCACCCGCACCCCAGAGGGCCCCCACGTGCACCATTTCCTCGGTTCCAAGGCCCCGATCCAGGATTAAGAGGCAAACGTCCAGGTCCAAGAGGAGGCGGACACCCTGGTCCAATGTTCCCCCCGAAAAGACCCTTTCCACCCCCACGGTACTGACTGGACATGCAGCTTTGAGCTCTTTCAATCACTGTGGATGTCATGAAGGCAGGGGTGGGGCTTTTTGAGAGTTGCCATGAGAAACCTGTGAAAGTCTGGGTGGATAAAAGTGCAGACACTGAGGTGGGCATCAGGAGACAAAGTCATACTGAAGAAGTAATTCAGCACCTACCAGAAGAAACGTGGCGAAGAAGAAAGGATGTTGAGGAGAGACGACACCAGGAGATGTGAAAGAAATCGGAGGCTCTGAGAGGGCTGCTGAGCTGAGGAGTGAAGACAGAAGATTAAAGAAAATAAGAGGTGGATATATATATATAATTCACTTTTTGTGTTAATTACTCCAGTATGAAGCATTGCATTAAATATGAAATTGAGCGTCCGTTTGATAAAGGTCAGAGTGTGTGCATGGTATGCGTGTGTGCATGCGCTCAAGCATAAGTTAACTAGGCACAGCAGTTGAATCCGACGATAGTTATTTTTGCTAAGAGAGTAACTAAAGAATGTAGTTGGTGCAATGTTTCTGCTGTTATTTAGTTTTTCAGTGAGCAGTTTTGACTGCTTCTCTTCATATCAGCCGTTTCCCAGTAGCTTTTTGGTACAGCATCCATTTAAATTAAATCACTTTGGGTGAGTGTATGTTATAGAAATTATGTTCCTCCTACAATACTCATTATAGCATATGTAGGGAAATTATTTTTCATTGTCCCAACTCCGAATGTTCTATATTTGTGAAGCGATGCTTTCTCCACCAGTGCGTAAGATCCCTCCGGCGATAGTTTTACGTCTCGTTAGGTTCCTTGAAGGAGAGCGGCACATGTCCACTCGAAAGGAGAGGAGAGGTGTGAGAGTTATTTTTTACTGCCTCCCAACACCGACGCAGAAGAAGTGCATTTTTGGAGGGGATGAAGAGACTCGTCTTCATTTTCGTTTTACTTGTACTGACTAATAAAAATCTGAGTTTGAAAAACTGTGTTGTTTTTTTCCCCGCTTTCCTTTTTGATCCTTGGACTGTTGCACCACTGCTCTAAACTATTAGTCATCATCTAGACAGAACATTTGATTGTGTTAATGCATTTTGTAGATTGCTATTTTAGGGCAATATTTAATCACTAAATAAATCATAGGGAAGGGTTTGATCCACCAAATTGTCAATTTCCTATAATATAAAATAGATTTCTGTTACCAGGCAACATTATTCTAGAGGTCAAAGTAATCACTCAAAGAACAGAAATCAACCTTGCGTACACGTACTGTATTTAAATAGCCACTAGTTAAATAAAATTATTTTTATGAAGATGCTGCCGTTTTGTAAAGAAAAGTTAAAATTTTCACAGGTCACATAAAAAATTAAATGTGTGTGCTCTAGTTATTATATAATGTTTTAAATTAGGCATTTAAACTATAGCCACAGAGATGAAAAATTGCACTTAATGAAGCAATGTGTGGAGGTTCCAGTTGTTTAATATCAGTGTTTAATTGGTCTTTTCATGAAATCTTAAAAGTTTTCATGGGTTTCTCAGACCACAGTTAACTAAACTGACCCTAAAAGCCTGTATGGGTTACTTAGTGTAGTTAATTATAGAAAATGTCTCATATTGCAATTTTAGTATTCTCTGTTTAATTTGCTACTACTTGTACAATCTAACATTTGTGCATATAGGCTTTAATTTGGCCTGGAAATCAAAGTTTGCCTCAGACTTATTCTCCATTAATTAACACATTGTCTATGTTAGTCTGTTCTTTTTGAACCTGTAGAAATTATTGTAGTTTACCTTCTAAAATTATAAATCACATTTTCTTTCAAGCAGTTTACCACATCTATTTATATATGAGGCTTTCCTGCTTCTGCAAACGTACAGCAGAGCATTAAATCTATCCATTTGGTCCAACTTTAAACATCTTCCCCACATTAACTTTACTGTTTTTCTGTGCCGGTTAGTGTGATGAACACATCTCCAGTCGAGGCTTCGTTGTTTCCCTTTGGGAAAACAGATGTTTGTTTCCCCTCACGGCTCAGTAGACGTCTCTCTGGGTCCTCAAATATTCCTGCCTCTTTAATGTGAGGAGCTCTTAATTTGAGGCCAAACTCACTCCACACAGTGCGAGAACAAGTTTGCAAGATTCATTAGGCAATTACCAAATACGTATTAAAGTTCTACTTGAAAAATCAAATGTTGTTAATTAGACTTTTGGATTTGAACGCCGTAGTACCTTGCTGAATTAAAAAAATAATTATTTTATGCTCTAAAAATAAATAGATTTTATGATTTCTTCTTAGAGTCACTAAATTAATGAAACCATCACATTAACCAAATTACATTAAGTGAATCTTATACTCCCAAACTGTAATTGATCTGAATTTGTTAGTGAAGAAACAAATAGTAAACCTTAACATGTAGCCTTAAAGGAATGTACTGTATGATTAATTAATTCGGCTTTAATTAAAGACTCTAATAATTACAGCCTGTGTTCAGGGAAATTAGTATTGATTTTATCACACGTGCAGCTTTGCAAAAAAAAAAAAAAAAAAGTGAAACTAAAAGTTAATTCAGGACATCTTTTTGTTTATTTGCCGTTCTTCCGCGTAATAAAGTAGGGCGGTGTTATCGTGCGTCATTTATTATAACGAGGCCGGAAGCGGTGATCAGACAGATAACACATGTTACTGATGATAAACAGTGAGTGCAGTGAGTTGAGCTGAGGTGAACCAACCGTCGCCAGATGTCAGTAGATCTTTCTGGGATCACGTTATTAGTCTGCTTTGAGACGAGGAGCAGCTATATTACTAAAAAAAAAAAATAGAGATTGTTGATGTCATTTATTGCACTAAAAGCACAAAAATGCGCCTAGATATAATATATTATTATTTTTTAATTAATGTATCCTGAGTTAGAAATGTTTACTTCCTGAGTGAAATCTCCTTTTCCCTTGAATTTTAACCTATTTCCTGTTTGATCCCCTCCCTCCTCCTGTTGTTGTCCTCAGGGATGCAGAGCCTCACTTTGATGTGTCTGATGTGATGGGAACCTTTTCCACGTGTTCACTCAGGAGAAGGAGGAGGAGGAGGGTTGATGCTGTGGTGGCTCCTCTTTGAATCCTGCACAGCTCTCCTGGTGATGGCTCTTCATGGTCTGACACCAATGCTGTGCACCGCAGCCAGCTGAGTGAGTTCAGCCTCCAGTTTAATACATCAGAAACTGCAGTGCCACCAGCAGGAAATCAACACAATCAGTAGCCTTCAAAGGTGATGAGGGGAGGAAATAAAATGTTGAAATTGTTTCTTTCTTTCTCTGTTTGTGTGTGTTTAGGAGGAATCACAGGAGAGCAAGAAAGACAGACACAGAGGTAGGGCCATGTGTGTAAGTACATTTATGATTATTAGATACTTTTTAAGAATTAGATTCTCTCACTCATACGTACACAATGCTTTCAACAAACCCCACTCCAATATGTCCAAAATGTCCATGAAATTCATGTTTTTTTGTGTAATAAAGAATTACTGTCCATATCAAAATAAAACAAGGTTGTGTTGTGTGTTTATTTATTTACAATATCTCACAGCTATATAGTCATCAAGCTGTCTCTGGAGTATTTTACTGCTCCAGGAAACAGTTCTATCATTCATTTAAAGCCAGCTGATGGAATATAAGTACATATACTCAAGTACTGTACTTAAAGGGGAACACAACCTAAATGAAGAATTCCAATAGGTCATTTCCATGGCCGAGGAAAGTTCAATCAATATTTGTGAACATGAGCTACTCTCTCTCTCAAAGCCTGAAACCAGAGAAGTAAGTCTCAAAGTTGTGATGTCATGAAGTATAAAGTGCGGAGCTGCTCCATAGACGATGAATGGGAGACTGATTTTATGGACCCGCAGAATGTTTGTTTTATTTTTTATCCAAATGAGCTTTATTCTATTGTAGTGTTGTCAGTTGTGAAACAGAAAATGTTCCCATATACTCAGATCTTTCCCCTGGGTGCTCTCAGTGTCATCTACAACATCTATCCCTATTTACTCTCTATGGAGCAGCTCCACACTTTATACCTGATGACATCACAAGTTTGAGTTTTATCACTCTAGTTTTTGGATTTGGGAGACAGTTCATGTTTACTAATATTTTTTTTGGACTGTCTTAGATCACAGCAATAACATGAATGAATTTTGAAGATGGGCTTCCAAGGGTAATCTTATACTTTTTATCCCATTTATTTTAACAGCTGTAGTTTCTTTACCAATTAAGATTCGTCATACAAAAACATATGACTATCTTTTAAATTATGATGCATTTGTGCCTTTCAAAAAATCTTCTTATGAATATATTTAAGTCTATAACTCAGTCCCAACCTTGTTTGATGTTAGATGAAAAAGAAATCTACCAATCAAAATATTTCAATCTTTCTTTTATGCAAATGCATTTTTCATATTTCTAGTGTGCCGATGCTCCTTCTTTAAAGATAGAGGTGGAAAAACTTGCTGCACTAACAGATTTGTTAGTTTTAAGGAAAAAAAAAGGGGGTTTTAGGACCCAAATAAATGCAGGATTAAGGATTAATTTTTAATTCTTAAAGACAATTTAGCTGAAAATACTTCTTTACTTTTAGGTTTTTTTAAAGCAGGACTTGTAATGGAGTATTTTTGCATTGTTTTATTATTACTTTAACTTAAGTATAATAACCATAAATGGTAAAGAGATAGTTACTTAAACTTAGTTAATAGTTATTTTACTGTTGACAATGTTTACTTATTATTAGTTATGTTATTTTATCATTAGTTTGTGTAATAAGAAATAATAAGTTTATAAATTCCATATTGTATCATAGCTGACAAGAGACTAACAATTACATTCTGATTACATTAAAGTATTTATTAACAGTTTATTGTTGTACACATTATAACATTTTTATATACTATATTGATATCTTTTGCAAAGTCATATTCAGTACAATATAAAGACGACCACTGGCATCATTTGTGTTTGCAGCTCGTCACCAGATGTCGTTGTTGGTTACAATCTGAAATGTATATACTGTATATATAAAATAAAATAAAAACACCCATTGTGAAAGTGACACAAATACATTTTCGAATAACAGCTACGTATAATATTAATTTATATTTGGTTAAAGTCAAATGAGGTGGTGTGTGCTCATGTGGGCTTATATTGAGGTTGAAGGATTTAGTGACTGATGGCAGATGGTAGTCTTAACATTAGAGACAAGCCGAGGAGAAAATACAGGAATTAACTGTTCAGTGTGTGCTCACAGGTCTGCTGTGTGTGTTTTCTTTTAGTAATATAAACAGTATAATGTTGCTCGAGCCAGGCAGGACCAGATCGTGACTGCTTTGAAGTGTCACCGTGTGCGCAGGTCGGGTGTGTGCAGCCTCCTGTGTGTCATGTGGGCTCATTGTTTACATGCTGTCCAGATTTCACAGAGGGCGTGTATTTCTGTGTGTTCCTATTTACGGTTCATGCATTTACGAGCACATATTGAAATAATGTTGTTGTTTTTCTTTTCTCACTCGGAGAGGGAATATTGTAGCCGTGATGATGATGTGTCACGAGTTGAGTATAGACCCATTTCAGCACCATGGCCAGCTCCACGGCGAGAACAAAAGGCGGATTTGCATCGCTTGATGTCAGGGACCGTCTGCTTTTTACCCGTCCGCATGAAAAACGAAAAATGAATATGAAAAGAAAAACACCTCCTGCCTTATTTATTTCCCTTATCTTTTGACATCTTTAACATTTTTATGTCTAATGACACTCAGTATATTTTTGTAGGAAAGGTGAACTTCTCAGCAACAGCTTTTATGTTGATATAAACTGTATTTAAAGTTACAAAAACATACATTGATGGAGTCCATGTAAATTTCATTAAACTCAGTGGAGTCTCATATCTGTCTTCACATATTTAACATTATTATAAGCATTAATTAGATGTCACAATATGAATATACCTCTAACAAAATGAAGATACACATAAACAGAAAATAAATATATAGAAAATAAATGATAAATAAAATAAAAAGATTTTCGAAAACAAGAATCCATTCCCTTCTGATAGTCTACCACTATTGTGAATTTTTACGTATCTTATCTTAATTACTCCTCCCGTAGAAGCTCTCCAATATCACTACTTTTTATGAAATCATTAAATGATTTCCATATTTCCTCATAAACACCCAGTTTGTTTTTCAAGGTATATGTTATTCTTAATGGGTCCACTTTAGACAGGGGCTGCGTTCAGCTGTAAAACAACAACAAAAAAAAACATTCAACATCACCTTTTGCAGCCATGACTTTGTTTTATGTACACTGTTAAGAATTTCCCAGTAAAATAACAGTAAAGAACTGGCAGCAGGGTTGCCTTTATGTTACTGTAAAATTAACATTATTATACTGTTGCTGAAATTTACAGCTTTGCACTGTCAATGGTAAATACAGTATGAACTGGTTGTTTTTTTATTAATTTCACAGTATTTTACAGTTAATTTACTGTTTAAAGATACATTATATAGCTGTTTTTCCATCTTTCTTTTACATTATCTTACTGATTTGTTTTAATGCACTATTTAGGTTGTATTTTTTACATACATTTTAATAAACATTATTTTTTTCCTAGATGAATAGACATAGGAATAGTCACACTAAATACAATTAAAGGCACTTGTTAGGAAAAAGGCTGTAATAGACTTCCCAAAATGTGTGTCTCTAGCTGTTACAAGCACAGAATGTAAACCATAATAACATGTGAGTGAAGAACAATAAGCTAATTCACTGATTTTCCAATCATGTACAATGTACAAGCCTCACATGTGCAGATCAGGTCCCAGAATTAAAACAATACTGCATGAAACTGTTACTGATGATACTTTAGACAGTTAATCAGCAGTAAAGTGATGTTTTTTAAGAATGCATTATAGTTCAGTTAAAAAACGGCCTATGAGCGTAATTTAACAGGTTTTCTTTTGTATTAACAGTAAAGCACTGTTTTTAGTAATAACAGGTTAAATGCTGTAAATTAACAGCAATTGTTTACAGTGTACTGTGTGTTTTCATTCCCTCCTCCTGCCTCTCCGGCTGTCACAGGGCTGGTAGTTTAGCGACGGTCCCCGGCTGCAGACATCACGGCTCGTCCAGCCCAGGGGAGGAGGGATGGAGGAGGAGGGATGGAGCTGAGATGGACAGGGAGGGAGACACCGGCTTACGACGTCAAAGGAGTACAGACACACACACAGAGAGAGAGAGAGAGAGAGGACAACCAACCCAGACTGCCAATTCCCTACGGTCTCCTGAAGGAAGCCTAAATTCATCCATCACAACACTCCTCATCATCCAGCAGAGCTAGAGACAGAGAGAGAGGAGAGAAAGAGAGATTTGTTTATTTTTTATTTGAAAAATCTCGGAGCATCTGTCAGGGGGGAAAAAAAAAACAAGATCTAGAAAAACACGCTCATGCCGAATAAAGGACCGTCGCTGGATGTTACTAGTGTTATTATAGGGGCCTAACTTGTTACAGGATTTTTACAAAAGACGCTCTTACAGACAAATGAACTGAATAATTGAAATTCAATAACTAAATAACAGCAGGGAGGAAGAAGAAAAGGCATCCAGTGATCGAGCTGATTCTCTGCCACGAAACAGCACCACAGGTATGAGCTTTCTTTCTTTCTTTTTTCCTACAAAACTCTTTGTTGTTTTTTGGTCAAATGTGTGAAATCCTGTTGGGGTCATTGTTGTTGTCACCCAATGTCTTGACAAAGAGGAGCGCAGGTCTCCAGCTGTGTTGACAGACACACTGTCATGTTTCTGTAGGCGGCCTGTAGACCCAGAATATAATAGTGCGAGGGAGGATTGTGTGTGTAGCCCACTATTATTTACTACAATACCACATGCAGCCTATTTTTAAAGCATTTTTTTATGTCCTCCAAAGAGAATATGCCTTATCTCTGTATATAATCCTAATTATTGATCCATAATGTTCATTTACTGCTAAGAATATGAAAGTTATGACATTATAATTTCATTTTTTTTAAATTAATATGTTTTTATTTTGTATTTTTATGCAAGTAAAACACAAAATAATGCCTTTAGATGTTGGAATTATATTATTAATTGCATATAATCCCCTCTAAAATAACATTACATCACTATTCCTATATAATTTATAGTATTTATAGCTCTCAAAATGTATCTATGATGGTCAACTGTGTGAATATAGTGGCCTTAAGCTACTTAGTGATGATTTTACCCATTAATAGGTTAATATCTTATGTAATCATATGTGTTTTATTGTGATATCTATGTTCAAAAACTCCAGATTAGTACCATGTCTCTAAGGGGGGTAGAAACTATAATTCCATGCATTCCCACTGAACGCTCCCATCTGCACCTCCATCCCCGGCCTCCTGTTTGCACCTCCTGTGCAGTGTGAATTTAAGCCTGCAGGCTCCTGTCTGCTCCTCCTGACCGCCTCTTCTCCTCTCTTCTCTCTCTCTGTGTGTGTGTGTGTTATTATTCCTCCCCAGACTTCTCAATGAAGGAGCCTGACGCAATCAAGCTCTTCATTGGGCAGATACCCCGAAACCTGGAGGAGAAGGACCTGAAGCCCATCTTTGAGCAGTTTGGCAAGATCTACGAGTTGACAGTGATAAAGGACAAATACACAGGGATGCACAAAGGTGAGGACTAAAGGGGCCATGGAGTCCACTTGGATAAGATGTTGTCTGAGGGAGCTCATATAGGGGGGAAAATATTGTTAATTTAGTATTCATTATGTGGGAAGATAGTGATGAGAGCAAAGCAATGTTACTTTTATATGTCCTGTAGTTAATTCTCAGTAAATATCAGATAAAGTATTCCTCATTTGTCCCTCTGGAGCCTCTTTAAGGACCCCTGTGAGGCCAAAACCTGATGTTTAGCACCATCGATCTAAAAAAGAAACCTGATTCACAGTCGGTGAAAAGTTTGTATCCTCATATTTCATGCTCTGACTAAAATATTTAATATTTCAGACATGGACGGACTGAAGTATGGATCAACCTTGACTAAATATTTTAAATATGAGGCAATGATTCACATCAAACTTTAAGTCAAGGCAAAGTATTGAAACAATTAGAAAGCTATACAGAACTGGACTGACTATTTAATTGTAGTAAAAGGTAATTTCCTGTTTTTTAATTTCAGATATGGCCAAATATTAGAGTGCGGTATTATATTTTCATAATTTGCAAGCTCTTGACTTGCTGCTCATCTGGAGCAGTTTGAAGTCTCTCTAGAATAGATTATTGAAGCGTAGTCAGTGTAAATGCGCTCACATTGGGGAGCTAACTCGAACTAAATAACTCTATAACAGCAATTGAAATGTGGAAACATTGTGGAGCGCAGTGTAATACACAAATGAAATCACACATGAAATGAGGAATCTGTTCATGAGACCCCCTGATGCATGCTGGGAAGCTTCCCTTCATGCCCACCTCTGGATGCTACAATTAGAAACTGCAAGAAAAAAAGTAATTTTAGACTCGTGGAATTAAAAATGTTGCACAGCACTCTCATTTTTTTTTTCTTCTACAAATTGTCACGACCAGAAAGCTTGTCGTCGTCTAAGATCAATCTCACAAGAACTATTTTGTCAGTCCCTAATTGACCTCACGTGGTGACATCAGTCAATTTGTAAGAGTGTCACACTACTATTACTGCACGACACGTCACACGACGGTGAACAGGCTTCTCATATTTTGGGAGCAAAGTCTGAACACATTCAAAATCCTGTTTGACAGATGGACTAAAGCTGGTCAAAGTGATCTAAGCTGGATCCATACTGTCATTTCTAATGCAAATCTGAGCGCAGAAAACAAAGGCTTTTTATAAATCCACATAAACCATCAGCCATTTGGGAGACGTATAGGCCAGGTGGCATCGGCCCTCTAACACCTATAACACCTATTCTGCATACATTTACATATTCATGATTTGTGGGGAGCCCTAAAGGTTAATGAAGGCCTTTCTCTATTATGAGGAACTGCATACATTTGGCCTCACCGGCGTGATATTAAATACTCATTCAGACTGCTTGTGTCTGAGTAGTCTCCAGGTATTATGATTTAATAATCCCATACGTCTCCAGTATGTGCTACTGGGAGAACTATTTAGCAAAATGTTCATTGTTTTTATTTTATTTATTTATTTATTTTAAATACATATTAATAATGATGGCCTGATTAAAGGCGGGAGGCATTTTTAGACATTTTAAACACATGCTGACCCAGAAGTGTTGTTAAGATAAAACCAAAGCACATATATAAAATGGCAGATTAATAATAGGACAATAAACTCCAGCAGCATGTTTTCTGCCTGCAGGCATTCAGGGCGAATGGCCAATTAAGATTAAGTTGCAATAACGTTGCGCTGCCAACTCTAGATATTATATATAGCATATGAATCTGACATTAAAAATACATAAGACTTATAGCGCTCTGATCGTCTAACACTTTGTTTCCAGGATGTGCCTTCCTGACATATTGTGCACGTGAGTCCGCCCTGAAAGCCCAGAATGCACTGCACGAGCAGAAGACACTACCAGGGGTGAGTGCGTCTTTTTGAGATCCTCAACAGCTCGCATGTATATATGTTTATACAGTGTATAAAGGGAGCAGAATAACTGGCATGCTAGGCTATCTGAACGCACCACACAGACACACGGTGACACGTGAAAATTAACCGAGTTTGACATGCGGGCCCCTACTTCCCCCTTCAGCTGATATGCTCCGATAAAGGTCAGAGGCTGCTCTCTCCCTTATGTTTCATATGTGATGCATCCAGACATATCCATCCAGTTAAGGCATGAGTCATCTTGCTACATGTCACGGGTCGAAAGAGACAGCTATGAGGCTCGCTGCTGGAGTGACTTTGCCAGTTCTTATTCTCTCTGATGTTTCTCTTCCTTTCTGCGTCTCCGTCTTTCTCACCCCCCTCCCTCCTTTCCATCCATCCTCTCCCTCTGAATTCTAATCAAAGTTAAACCTAGCTTTATTAGCATAGCCAGGCAGCAGGTGTGCTGCCAAATGACATTTCCAGAGCTAAATATGACATGACAGCCGCGTCTCTATAATAACCGACTATATGAGAGACAAGGCGACAAGGCAAGGAATTACTGAGACAGAGTGTGCTCCCAGACTTGCTGCTGCTTCCTCTTTTACTAACAAGGCTTTACCCCTGTTTCCTTTTGGTTATTTCTGTTGAAATCTACATCATTCACTTCTTTTTTTTTTTTTTTGCTCGTTCTGTCGAATGCCAGCTCATGACCATAGTTTTTTGAGGAAAGAGTGGAGAAGAAGGTGAACAGTGTAAGGCTGCACCTAATGATTCTTTCCCATATTGATTAATCCGATTAATTGCTCATTAATCTTTGTGATGTGGTTAAATTGCTTGTTTTCGTCCTTGGAACAGTCCAAAACCCTAAAATATTCAATTTATTATCACAGAAGATGAAGAAAAACAGCAAATATTCACATTGGAGAAGCTGGAACCAGTGATTTTTTGGCTTTTTTGCTTAAAAAAATGTAAAGATTTGTTGATTAATTAAGTGGTCAATCATCATAAAATGTAACTATTTTCGATTAATCCATTTTCAAGCAATAATGCGAAACATTATCTGGTTCCAGCCTCTCAAATGTGAGCTGCTTTTCTTTGTTTTATGTGATAGTAAACTGAATATCCTTGAGTTTTAGGCTGTGGACAAAACAAGGCAGATCATTATGGGCATTTTTCACTCTTCTCAGACATTTTATAAACAACACAATTAATCGATGAAACCTTTAAGCAGACACAAGCACCAGCCCCTCACATTTTGAGACGTTTGGGGCCAGCAAATATTTGGAATATTTCCTTGATAAATAAACAAAGATTGACTTATTGATTGCTTCAGCAGAACATTGTTGTAGTGGCAGGCAGGGGGTTGTTGGGGGACATAGAGACAGTTTGAAGGAGCAGGCTGGTATTAGGGTGGCAACAAAATAAATCCCATTGTTAGCGTGACAGTAGCGTGACCTTCCTGACCTCTCGTAGGGGGATCAGCAGGGCCCGAGGCCCCGTGGCTAAAGCCCCGTCCCCCCTGCGCCTCAACCCCAGTGGCTCTCCTCCTCACCTCTTACCTCTAAGCCGTGTGGAACAAGCTCAAACCCTCCTGTGTCTCTCAATCCCCCCCCCGCCCCTCCTCCCTTGCCAAAAAAAAAAAAAAAGACGAAAACCATATTATTAGCTCTGTACACGCCCACACGGACAAGAACTGCTTCCCACCCCTGCTACCAGCTGTGGTGTAATTGTCATCTAATTGCACCTGCACTGCCAAAGAATAATTAACTTTGGCATCTCATGGTCGGGGCGATACAAAAGAAATAACATGAAAGCAATTATTGGACTGAGAGGAGAGAGCTCGAATGAAAGCACACCTGAATGAGGAGAAAGCTGAAGGATGTCATTAACACTCAGAACTGCTTCTTTGTTAGCATTTCTCCTCTCTGGAAAGTAAGGGTCGGTCTTAAGGTTTTTTTTTTTTTCTCACTTGCTATTTTACTGATTTTTTTCTCTCTGCTAACAATGGGAAAGAAGAAAGAAAGAAGTCAGTCTGGGGCGAGCAGATGGTAGTTGCGGAGTGGCACCTGGCCTTGTGTTTAATTTCAGGTGAGGGAGTCCGTCTCTAAGTGAGAGGGGGGAGGAAGAGTGTCAAAAGCACATTCAGCCGAAAGCGAGGAAAGAAAGTGAGAGAATGGTGGAGTTGGAAACGGGAGAGAGAGAAAAAAAAGGCAGAAGCAATAAACCAGATTCACTCCGAGAGTGTGGAAATGGAGGTGGGAGGTACTCGCATTCAGTCTTACTTGGACATCTTGTACTCTTGTTCTTATCGCTTTATCTCTGCACCGTCTCAGGCCAGTTCGTCTGGCCTAGTCAGCTGTTGTGATCCTCATGGAGACAATATCATCCACTTATGCCACATAAAAAACAGAAGCCATTTTACACAGCAACCTCCAAACCCCAATTTACATTTCAACAACTTTAAATAAATGAATGAGCTGAATGATTGACTCATGTTGCTATCTAGCGTTGAAGGTCATCAGACAAAAAAATGAATTAGCAACTATTTTCATCATTCATTAAATGCATTTTTTAAAGAAAAAAATGTAAAAAAAAAAATCACTGGTTCCAGCTTAATAGAAGTAAATGTTCTTCTATGATAGTACACTGAATATATTTGGACTGTTGGACATTTTAAGATGTTACAGTGGACTTTTCTGGCATTTTAGAGACCAAATGATTAATTGAGAAAATAATCAGTCGGTTAACTGAAAAGTTCGACATTATGGGAATTTTGCTTATTAGCTTTCTTGCTGAGAGTTAGATGAAAAGATCGATACCACTCAGGGATCGACAAAAAAGATTGCCTACTTGCTCGGGGCAAATAAAATGCCACGTCGGGCTAGTAAATCTAGCAACCAAAAGAATTAAGAAGCAAGAGATAAATTGGCTGTAGGCAGAATATTTTTGGCATCATTGGGCAAAAAAATCCATAATAACCTTTCAGCATATTGTAATTCAAGTGTTCTGGGGGATAACTAGACTTCTGCACCTCCTCATGGCTCTCTTTTCAGGCTTTAAAAAATCTAAATCTAGACTTTCTGACTGTCAATCACTCGCAAACTCCAGTCAAATGGTCAAACTAAGGAACACAGATCAAATACGAATATCATTATGCGAGAATTAATATTTCTCGTATAAAATTTTTTCAGAAACATCTTGTAGTGTACTGTCTAGCTGTAAAATTAGAAAGTTTTTTCCGGCTGGTGGGAGGTGCTTTGTATTTCCTCATCTTACAAATGAGCTGAAGCGCAAGCGAACGTTTCAGTTATCCTGGAAACAGGAGTTTTGTTGGGTGGCATTAGAGAGGATGTGAGTGAAACTCGTATAGGGGCAAGTATAAATTGACTTGACTGGGCAAGTAGATTACTGACAGGCAAATGGATAAAAACATTAACGTTGAACCCTGCCCCTCTTATGTCTGTCTGCTGAATAAGAAACTCTAGCCTCTTAGCTTAGCATAGAGACTGAAAACGGGGGGAAACAGCTAGCCTAGCTCTGTGTAAAGCTAACAAAATCCATCTACCAGTGCCTCACTTATTAACACGTTATATCTTGTTTGTTTAAGAGCCAGGCTAGTTGTTTCCCCCTGTTTCCAGTCTTTCTGCTAAGCTAACAGCCTGCTAACTTTAGCATCATATTTAGCATACAGACATAGAGGTATCAATCTTTTCTTGGCAAGAAAGCAAATTAGCTGATATCCCAAAATGTGGAACTATTCATTTGAGTGATAAGGAAAAGAATAGTCAGTTGCAGCCCTGAAGCTCATACCTGCTTCAGTAGAGACACATTATAATGCCCCTCATCCACACTCACTTACTTGAATTAATATTTGCAACAATGCCTCGCTGTTCATTTTAAATGCAATAAGTATTTAATAGTGCAACGGTGCCCATGTGAGGTAGTATCTGTGAATGTGTGTGTGTGTATTTTGGTGTATATTTGCATGTGCAGCGGGGGAAGGGAGGGCAGGTGTTCGCACTAACACGGTTTAATGAAGGGTGTGTGTGCTTTTGTGTGCGTGCGCGAGGCCCTGTGTGTAAATGTCTGTTTGCTTTTGTGTGCGCGCGTTTCCATGGAGAGTACACATCCACAGATATGGATGGATGGATGGAAGTTGTTGGGTTTATTATAGGCTCCTCTCAGGTTTCTTCATTCATTATCTGCCCTGTGTGTGCGTGTGTGTGTGGGTGAGTGTGTGTGAGAGTAAAATTTGAGCTGCGAGGCCTTCTGTGTTTAAGCTGCCCATACGAGAGGAAAGAGCCCTCTTTGAGTGGAACATCTGACTAAGCCTGACATTTACTCAGCCATAAGGACTCAGACGGAGCAGACAGAGGGGTTTTATCAATAGTCTGAAATAAATGCATATGCTAAATATAGCCCAGGCTTTTTACACAGGATATGAGATGGGAAGTTGTAGTGCCAGAACGCTGTGCCCTTAATGTCTGAGCAAACGCTCTGCTGTAGAGACACACAGGTCGTGAACAGTTGCAGGGTGATGTTAACAGCCTCTTGTACACCTGTTATCGCTTATTCAACTCTCTTTTTTTATAGTACCCATAGGTAGAAACTGACATTTAATGTGCACCAAGGCAACAAATACCACAAAAAAGACAAAGTAGATGCTCAGATTTGGTTCACCGAGGGCCTAAAACATGCTGTTATGATGAGAACATAAGCATGTAACCTGCTTATTTTATGTATCTGACAATAAACGGGGCCTCCATATGTAGCCGTGTCCTGATGTCAGTGAGTTGCGTCGATGATGATGATAGCAATTAGCGCGCCTCGGAGCGAGCGTGTTCACTTGATGAATCTATCTGGAGTTAAGTGTGCATTCATGCGTCGATTCATTTACATATGCATGCATATCAATGCACGTCGGCGAGGACGAGGACGACACAGGACAGGAGGCGCCTGACTGACAACAACACAAAAAAAGAAGGGCCCCGTCCTCTGCACGTCACTCAGGGGCGACTGTAATGATGAATGCAGATTGGATTTATAGAGGTGGTAAATGGGTGTGAATTAGAGAGAAATTGGATAAATGAAGGAGGGGAGAGGGGTGGTGGGGGGAGACAATAAGGGAGGGTAGGGGGGAGGGGAGGAAGAGATGAATGAAAGTTTGAGATAATGAACAGTGGGTGGCGGTAAGGGTGGAGGGGGTTGGAGGTGCATTGAGGCAGTGTGTTTATCAGCTTAAATACAGACATCTGTTACTGAGAAATAGTGTGTTTTTGGGGGGTTGGGGAGTGTGTGTGTGTGTGTGTGCGCGTGGCAGGCGAACACACACAAAAGTGGAAAGAGGCTGTTGTCACAAAACTCATTAGGCTCTTTGAACTCCTCATACACTGGACTACGGTGGAGTTAAACCATGCCCGAATTAAAAAAAGTAAAAAAAAAAACAAAAAGAAAGTAGGACATGGACCCTATCTGTACCCACACACACACACACACACAACACACACACACACACACACACACACACAACACACACACACAACACACACATACACACACACACATAGCAATGTGTCCGTGATTCAGTTCTTTTTTCCCTTCTGCTCCACTGAGTCGAGTCAAACAACACTTGACATGAATATTTAACAGTAGGAAGAAGACAAAACAATTGAGAGTCAACTTGAGTGTTAGAAAAATTTACTCTTTGATATTCAGTTTCTCCACTTTGAAGGATTTTTGTTGGCTGTCTGACAAAAAAAAAAAAAAAAAGAGCTGAATGTCAGCGTCAAGAGCTGTCAGCTTCGCCTTGATACTGGACAGACTAGTGAACCCTGTAGGAGAAGGAGACAGCGTCGGGAAGCAGCTTTGACACACCGAGGACTGGATCATTGATTAAATATTATTGAACTGTACAAGCGTTGTGCTGTCAGTCTCTTTGTGTTTGATTGATTTAGCGACTGGCTGAATCCAGGAGAAGGTAGACTCTGTTTTGTGTGCTCGCCCGCCCATGTGTGCATCTGTGTGTGCATCCACGTGTGGAAAACATTAACCGTACTTGTGCATCTCTGCTTTTTTTGTGTGTGTGTCCCTGCCTCTGTCGCTTTGTTCCAACTCTTTGTGCGAGCTCACAATCATCTGCGTCTATTAATCTTTTTCTTTTTCTTTTTTTTTTGCCTGTGAATATACCAATTTCCACCTGTGCTTGTTCTTCTCCCCCGGGTGAATTCACAAGTGCGTCCCAGCGTAAGTGCATTTGTGGCGAGGAGGTGGATGGGAGAAGAAGCGAGGGAGCGAAAAAGCAGCAGAGACGAGGAGAGGAAGAGAACAGGGGAGGGAGTGGGGGGGGGGAGGTGGCAGGTTGATTACGGTCGCAGGTCTCGTTGCCTGGAGACGGCGGGGACGAGGGATGCCAGGTTGCTAGGCGACCGGCGCGATGCAATGACCGGCGCTGTGTGATGGAGCGGAGGGGAGGCAAAGACGGAAAATTGTCTTTGTGCCCCCCCCCACCTCCACCCCACCCAACTACACCCCCACACACCCCCTCCACCTCCAACTCTGCCTCCCTGCTGTAAATGTTCTTGAAAGAGCAGGGGAGATGGTCTCTGCTGATATATTTACCATTCAGAGTGGCTGCTTTTCAGGGCAGACAAGCAGAATGGATTGAAATTGGAGAGAAAACAGGCGACAGAAATGTGTCACCCTCACACAGCAGCAGCAGCAGCAGCAGCCTGCTATATAGTCTTAACAACACTGAGCTGAGAGTATAGAGATTATCATCTGCTCTGCTCACATAATAGAGAAAAATATCAATATGCTTTACTCGCTCCGACTGTAAACGATCCTCTATCTAAAACACATTTACGTTGCTGCCGTAGATGAAAATCCATGTACATGGGAGCGGTGTGTATGGATGGATGGATGGATGTTATGGGAAGGGGAGGGGGTCATGCGTTATGGCGAAGGGGTCGAGCTGTGATTTGATTGGATAATCTATGGATTTAATATCTCATAATCCTAGTGAAATCCCCCGTGGCATCACAGAGCGAACAGATTAAGTATGTGTAGATGTTGCTGTCAGCCACAGCAGCAGACAGTGTGTGTGTGTGTGTGTGTGTGTGTGTGTGTGTGAACAATGAATGTGTTTAGTCGGAGGATGATTGTATATAACCTAATATCTGTGTGTTTGGAGATGGAGCACGGGGGATGGGGGGGACAAATCAAATAGCAAAAGCACATTGGTGAAATGGGTTGTTGATCAGGCAGGTTCTGCCTGTGTGTTGTCTGTGCACAGTATGGGACTGTTTTTGTAAACAAGCCTAAGAGAGAATGGGGATGGGAGGGGAGCAACAGGAGGAGGAGGAGGAGGAGGGGAGAGAGAGCAAATTACTGTAAAGTGTACGTTAGTGGTTTAGGCTTAGAGGGAGATATTTTTCTCCCTGCTTCTGCATCTGCTCTCAAGGCAGAGCCAACATTCAACAGGCACGAGCGCTCCCTCCATCATCTTTGTGTCTTTCATTTTTCCTCTCCTCCTCATCTCACCCCCTCCTCCCTCCACACGTCTAATCCCTCTATCTCTCGACCTAGAAGCACCCTTTGTCCTCCTCATTTGTTTTTCAACCCGTCTCTTCCGCACGTCGTTCAGGGCAACCTTGTTTACCTGATGATGTGGGGTTCTCATCACCGGGGGTTGTCATGACGATGGCCATGCGAGCGCACGGTCTTCGTCAGAGAAGTGGGGCCGGTTGCCGTGCCGATCTGAAGTGGCACGGCCTCGATGGCCTCCACTTCTCGCTGTTTTCCCCTCTTGTATATTCTAATTCCAATCTCCTGAGCCATCTGCTGCGCTTCTCCTTATCACCACCACCACCACCGCTGTTTGTCTTCCTGTTACTCAACTCTAAGATTAGACACAATGTTTCACCAGGAATTATCTTTTATCTTTGCATTAGAAAAGAGTAACTCATTTAATCTCCTTCTGAGTCTTGTTCTTACACTGTAGGCTACAGGGCAGTAGCAACCACTGTGGACAGTGTTTACAGTTAAAGCTAGGGTTGGTAACATTGGAGAAACAAGTATGAGTACGCTAGATCTAAAAAAAATTATCCAACCGAAAAACCCAACCCATTGTTACCAACTCTTTCCCAATGAAAGTAGCCTGCAGCACCAGCTCCAAAAGTCGCTAAGTCTAGCGAGAAAGTCGTTAAGTCAGCACTGACAGCCCGTTGCTTCAGGCCTCCCTCCAAAGCCACTCCCCCACTAATATCATTATGAACATAAACAACCAACATGGCTATTGTTAGTACTCACATCTGTCAAGCTAGCAGCTTGTGGAAGACTCCAGTGATGCGCAATGAGTGCGAGTGCAAAGTACATACAGGCAGGCAGACCATACATCAGACCAGCACATGCGGGTACTTTGCAAAAAAGTCAAGGCCGAAGATCTCATAGACTTCAATGCAATTTGACATATGTTTGGATTGTAATTTTGACAAGTTCGTATGCATTCATCTCTTGTTATACAAACGTTATGTATAACGTATAAAGTAATGTATAACACTACTTTGCGATCTTGCCTGAACCTGAGCGTTCGCGATACCTTAATGAATTAAGGTTGATCTCCGTCATGTCCCTTCAGTCTTTCCCCGTCCAACACAGCGGCCAGATATGGCTTATCCAGACATCTCTACATATAGAGAAGTGAAGTTCCTCCCCCTTCCCTCCCCCTTTGCACCATGAATCACATATATGATGTTTGCCAATGTAAAAGATTATTTAGCAAGTCAAGAAAGTTGCAGTTTGTCGTAGGTTTGTCGAAGTGTCATTTAATTTTGTGTGAAACTACTCAGTGAACTACACCTCTCATCTCACACAATATACATCACATTCAGGCCGAATTAAATGATTGGACGGGCTTATTACAGTCTCCTGCGACAGCCACAGATATGGATTTATTTCTTTTTTTTTTTGTCAGAGCATTTGATTTATTGATGCTGTCGGGATGTAAAGAGAATTTCAACAAATATAACCAAGCATATTTCTAAAATACATTACCAACCCTAGTTTTAAATAAACATTCACATTTGGTAAATACTGGGTGATAAAAAAAAAACCCACACAAATAAATGTATGTGAAAACATTAACTCATATTTTGAAGTTTAGGCCTATACTGTATGCCACATCCTGTGATTTATATGACCAAATCTGGTCATGTATCTTTTGCTGTGGTTTAAAGAAGTCTGTTCCAATTGCCACATCTGTTCAGTAACAGGAAATAATAATGTATCCTTATCCATCAGATTTGATTTAATTTGTTTAAAGTTCCCCTCTTTTCCTCCGTTTACGCACATTTTTGAAGCATTTATATTTTTCAAAAATGTTTACTGTTTTGTCAGTCTGTACAGTATGTTTGCAGTCAATGAAGATCAGATTTCACAGTAACCCTTTCTTTGTGTTTCTTCTGTGCTGTGTATTCAGGAAGCTGTTTTTTCATAAAATATGGAATTCAACTTCAAATTAAGTGGACAAAACAAGTTGAGAGAGTATTTAGATTTTATATAAATGTGGCCAAGAGAGACACAAGAGTTAAATGACAAATTATAAAATAGCAAACACAGGTCTAATAGTTGATAATCTTTTGATGAAACCAGCTTAATATTTGACCTCAGTATTTTCAAAATCCCATCCATGACATATATAAAAATACACAATTAGATAAAAGAGTGCAAATGAAGAGTAAGAATAAAGCAAAGTGTAGTTTGCTATTTAAAGCACTTTATATTAGGGCTGTTAAAGTTAACGCAATAACGCGTTAACGCTAATTCGTTTTAACGCTAATTCGTTTTAACACTAATTTGTTTGAACGCTAATTCGCTTTGACCATAATTCCAAGGCATTAACGCACCTTGCCATTTTTAAGGTAGTAGCAGACTCAGTTTTCAAGGTAGAGTGAAGATACTGGTATCATATGAAACTAAAAAAACTAAGAAACCCATTGATACCAATCATGTCGTACTAGCTTGTCGTGTAGGAGGCTGAATAACGCTCCAAACTTACCCTACATTTTGGCGAAACTGGCATGTGACATGGCCATTTTCAAAGGGGTCCCTTGACCTCTGACCTCAAGATATGTGAATGAAAATGGGTTCTATGGGTACCCACGAGTCTCCCCTTTACAGACATGCCCACTTTATGACAATCACATGCAGTTTGGGGCAAGTCATAGTCAAGTCAGCACACTGACACACTGACAGCTGTTGTTGCTGCTGTTAGGATTGTGTCTGTCATGTTATGATTTGAGCATATTTTCTTATGCTAAATGCAGTACCTGTGAGGGTTTCTGGACAATATTTGTCATTGTTTTGAGTTGTCAATTGATTTCTAATAATAAATATATACATACATTTGCATAAAGCAGCATATTTGTCCACTCCCATGTTGATAAGAGTATTAAATACTTGACAAATCTCCCTTTAAGGTTAATTTTGAGCATATTATACAGCAGGTATATACAGCATTGCATTCTGCACAGGTTGCTACGTTGAGGTAGTTACCGTCGGTACTGTAGGTGTACAAATGCAAATAGCATAAGAAATGACTGGTATCGTGGTAAACAGTCAATGAGTGGATCCTTTTATGAAAACATAAGTCGTTTTTGTTGAGTGCTTTTGTCCAAAGCACCTTACAACACCACGATTTCATGATTTTTAGCACATGGGCCCAGTCAGATGGATATTATGTCCACTGCAGGCGAAACTATAATTTAAACAAAAATTACTATTCACTGACTGCAGGAGTGGACGCCCACATTTGCTTGACTGATTGGAAAATGGTTTTGAGACCTTGCCCCTCCATCTACTCTGTCATCCTATTAATTGGTGCAATCAATTGGACGCTCTCAGCGAGGGGGCCCTGTGCAGCAGGTGCTGGTGGTATTTCAGCTGCTGGTTCGGTACGCTGGTGGCGTGGTGGGGGGGTGGAACGACGGTGTTTGTGCATGCGGATCCCGGCGGCGGAGCGCGACCGTGGCCGCCGATCAATAGTGTCTCCTGGTGACCGATCACAGCGGATCAATCAGTGACACGGGATCAGTGACTGGCTGAAATGTCACCAGCTCCATAATTAAGACCTTCATTAAGCCACAGCTAACAGAGTGTCACTCTGTTGCTCTCACCTCGACTCCTCACCGACATCACCCTCCCTCCTCACCCTCTTCACACACATCCCCCACCTTCATCCTCTCCTCCATATGCTCCTTCCCTTCCCCTCAATCCCTCTCAATCCCACCCTTCTCCCTTTTTGCCCTCTCTTGTTCGTCCTTTTCTTTATTTCACTCAATACCTCTTTTCACCGCGCTCTATACATCTGAAAGACGAGGCGCCGAGGCACTCATGTGTGCACAATTTCATATAGGGGTTTTTGTTAAATAGTGGGGAGGATGATAAAAAAATGACATTTCAGCAGCTTGTCTTTTGATGAATTATGAAAAGGTCGCCTAATCCCTCTCTGTGTCGTGTGTGCTCTCCTTTTTTTTCTTTGTCATTCTTTTATTCTTAGTGTTTTTTTCCACATATTATTCCTTCCTGTCTAACCCTGTATACCCTCATCTCTGTCAGGCTCAGAATCTCTCGCTATTCTGATGCCGCGTGCTCCTGTAATCCAGATTAGCCGGCGAGTGTTCTTAATCTTATCACTTCCCCAATCCCGCGTGGGTGTGTGCTTTTCCTGGTTTCGTGTGATAGGGGGAGAGGGAACGATAGACGGCAGGATTAGAGCAGATTCTGAGAGAGACTCTGAGAGAGAGAGACTGTACGACACTGTGAATGTAACATCACACATATCGGTGTCAGCCGCGGCCTGCTGGAGTAGAGTTGGCAAAAATGAGAAATTAGTGGGGGGAATGTAGGAGGCTGGAGCTCAGGCCAAATCCACTAACATCCATACGTGCACGCATGTGTCACTATTACGTCATATTTCAGCATTAATAGCATTTCTAGATGGGTTACATGCAGTCAGTACACATGAATGTCATCTCTACAGTTGGTGGCCACGCTTTGATTAAGTGCCAGGCTAAATATATATATTCCATTCATTTATTTTTACTGTTTTTCTTGTGTTCACGATCACTACCCCTGTCCTGTATTTCAAACTGACCGTGCAACACGACTTCTGTCTTTCCAGATGAACCGCCCAATCCAAGTGAAGCCGGCGGACAGCGAGAGCAGAGGGGGTAAGAGACACCTGTCCCCACCTAGAAATACAGCACCTGTTCAAACAACACCGTCACAGTGCACATGACCAACAAGTAGTCTATTTTAATAAGTCATGTGGTCTTGAATCCATACTGAAACACTTGTTTGTCTTGCAACAAGTAAAAATGTATGTTTTTGAGTACAGTTCTGATCTTAAAATGAAGTAAATCAAGAAAATAATAGTTGATTATATTGAAAATTCAGAGATTTTTGTCACCCCTCAAAAGTGTGATTCAAGATTAGATTTGATTACTTGTTAAAATGGATGTTTTGTTGCTGTCAAACTACACCTGTACATCACACACTGTGAGTGCACAGCCTCAACAACTTAAAAGTTGCATGTTTAAACTAGTGTGCTACACTGACCTTTTCCCCCCCTAACATCTAGCAGTCACCTAATCACAGTTCATTTTCACCCACTTTTCAACATTTGTGAGCACACTGTTATAAATTTAAGCTGTTTCCAAAGACTTAAAGGGATAGTTTGAGTGTTTTAAAGTGGGGTTGTATGAGGTACTTATCCATAGTCAGTGTATTACCTACAGCAGATGACGGTCGGCACGCCTCCAGTTTGGAGAAGCAGATAGGAGTTACTGTACTGCTGTGGACGGCGCAGCAGCAAAATGTATTTTAGCCTCCTAAAAGAAAGGCCCACCTAAAAAAATCAATATCTGTTTAAGTGTACGCTATATTTAGAATATGTTCACCAGTTTACTCACTGACGTGAGACAGCTATCCTTGAAAGGCTCCATTGAAAAAAAACCAGCAACCCACGTGTTCTGTGAGGTAAAATTACAGTGTTTTCAATGGAGCCGGTGGCTTTGGTGAGAGCAACAGCTTCAGTTTGCCTTCAGAAAGGGCTGTCTGACGGCAAGGTAAACTGGTGAAAATATTCTAAATATGGCGTACATTTAAACAGATTTTTTTTAAGGTGAGCCTTTATTTTAGGTGGCTAAAATACGTTTTGCTGCCGGCCCCGTCCACAGCAGTACATTGCTTTGGTTCTGTGCGGTAACTCCTATCTGCTTGTCCAAACTGGGGGCGTGCCGACCGTCACCTACTGTAGGTAATACACAGACTATGGTAACTAAGTACCTCATACAATCCCACTTCAAAACACCCAAACTATCCCTTAAAGCATCATGTTTTTGTATATTTTCGCTCATTTACTACAATTCTTATACGCTATATGTTATTGCTATTTGATGCCAGCTGTTGGTTTCAGTAAGGTTGCTATATAACCATTGATTTGAAAACTTGAGAACTTCCTTGAGATACAGCAGGCATTTTACAGTTTTATTTACTGGTGTAAATAATAGAAATGAATGAATTCCATATAGCTGCTTCAGCTTCAGGGTCTTGGTATTGTGCATGCTGGCTCGCTGTCTCACAGCTTGTCATGGCTTACAGGGACACGTAAATAGAACAGAGCCATCGTTAATGTCGTCAGTAACACCTGCGCTTTTCCTACTATGACAAGTCAAGTTTTATCTTGTCAAATATGGGCTATTTTGCATACATTTCCAGAACATTTAGTTTAGTTTCTGCCATGTTTTTAGGAATAAAATGTTGTATAAATCAGGCTATGAATGATATGAACAAACTCTACTGCAAAAATGTATGTAAGTGTTACTGAAGTGGAGATGTCTGGCTCAGAGTGAGAAAAAAGACTTGACAAAAGGCATGTATTGTAAATTTCATACATTTTGCAAGTCACTACAGGTGAACAGGGTAAAAAGAAATAATAACTAACAGATATGAAACTTCCCCAGTTGATTACTGACATTAAGACAACCCGTCTTCTTTTTTGTATTACAAGTTTTCTGAAATGTTGTGCTTATATATGCAAACGAGGCATTATCTAATGCTATCTTTTGGTTGAATATAGGAGAAATATACAGACGTAAATAGACGAAGTAGTAAAATAAATACCTAAATGTGTATTTTGGATGTTTTCTTTACACTAGTCGGAAAGACGACAGTAGCCCAAGTCTCAAAATTGACCAGTGTATGAAAAACAGCGTTTTATGTCTGTAGTATCTCATCTTAATTTCAGTATTGTATGACAATGAGCTTGCAGACACTTGAAATTAGCTTGATCAACATAATAGTAGGTTTTATTTTTGTGCTTTAGTCTTACATGTTGGCTGTCAAACCACAACTTTTTAAACAAGAAATTACCAAAAATCTCTCTTTAATGTTTTTGAAATCATGAATTCAGTGCTTTAAAGGCAGCCAAGCTCTCAAATCCAACACACTAACACACCACACAAGCAGATTTTTCTAATCAAACCACATTTTTCAACCACAGTGTTTTAAACTATAGATCACGACATGCTCTCTGTGACTCATTCTGTACCTCGAGCTTTAAGTCTCTTGACAGTTGATTTTCATACCATACCAAAATGAATGGGAAAGAAATGGCAACTAAACAGAGGGGTTACGATGTATAAATCTGTTGGCATGCTTTGGAGAACAGTCTTTAGGAATGCAACATGCGTGTGATTTGTAGTGAATGGGCTAAAACATGCAGAAACGCCGGTCTGATCCCTCACAGACGGGGACAGACGGAGCAGCTTCTCTGACAACACAGAGGGTGACAAACATTTGAGTCACCGCCAGATGCTGTTTGTTTGTTGTGATGTTCATGCTGCTGCACTCTGGTGGCACTGTGGAGCATAGCAGGCTGATCCCTCCTGCTCTGTAGCTGCTTATATCACACTGTTGTTCTCCTTTATTATTCATGCATGTACGGTGACATGGCACTTCTCCCTCCCCCTACCTCCCCCCTTTTATTTTTCACTGCCTGTTTCACCTTTCCCATAAAACATCACTTTTCCCCTCTGTAACCTCACTCACATTATCCGCACATTATCCTGTTTTCTCCCAATCTCGGCGACCTCGTTTCCCTTAGAAGACAGGAAGCTGTTTGTGGGCATGCTGGGAAAACAGCAGACGGACACCGACGTGAGAAAGATGTTCGAGCCGTTTGGTAGCATAGAGGAGTGCACGGTGCTCCGTGGGCCAGACGGTACCAGCAAAGGTAATGTCATCATCATGCTGGAAGAAACACACAAAACAGATTCAATCCAACATGAAACGTGGACAAGCAGAAACACAAAATACAAAATAAAACAAACTATAAACAGCATTGAACACAAAGAACTTGTTATGCATGTAATTGAAGCATGACACAGGATAAAAACACTGATAGAATAACTTATTTCCAGTCAACAAACACTGCCAGGCCTCTGTTACATTGCAGACTTATGTGAAAGTAATCATAGTACATACAGTATTACTCATTATATAAATTGTCACTTTGAATAAAAACACCTGTTTTTGAAAACCGACATATTTAAATCAACCCACACATCATCAATATTTAGATCCAAAAGAGCCACATCTATGAATTTTGACTAGTGTTATACCCATGGTGGCCTGTAGTACTCTCATGTACAACACATGTAAATAGTCTGGTGCCTGGCCAGTTACACATTTATACACAAGACCTGCTGCCAAATACTGAACCCTGTTTGCAATGTTTACCCATTTGAGTGATTTAAAATGTCCTATACTTAGATGGATGCAATAAGATCCAATGTATTTTGTTATTTAAATGACCCAGAGTTTTTTTTAAAGAGGACCTATTATGCTTTTTCCCTTTCCTTTAGTGTGTTATATAGTTTTTTGTGCATGTAAAAGGTCTGCAAAGCTACAAAGGCCACGCCAAAGGGAGTTACTCTCCCACAGAAACACTGCTCCTCTTACTGCCTGAAACGCTTTGCTTGAAGTCCCGCATTTTCTTCTTTAACATGGTGATGTCACCAAATAACTAATTTGCATAATACCTGCCTATAGAGGCTAGTTTGGCACGCCCTCAAACAAAGCTTGTTATGCCGAATTCACACCAGAGCAGCGCCAAAGTGCGGCCTGCGGCGAGCTGCCATGCATTGTCTATGAAAAGCTGCGACCAAACAAAGGTTGGGAAAAGTTTAACTTTAAGCGGTGAAGTGCAACCAGAGAGTACCCGCAGCCAATCAGTAAACAGATCCTCCTGTTAACATATCGACCTATGTTACAAAAGAATTTCCTCCCACCTGAAACACATGAATACGCCTCGCAGCTGGAGAAACATGTAATTATTGCGGTAAGCGGCACTTCGCAGGTGCCTGGTGTGAATTTGCCGTTAGAGCGGAGCCGGTTGACCAATCACAACAGAGTGGGCCAGCTGACCAATCAGAGCAGACTGGGCTTTTTCGGGGAGAGGAGCTCAAACGGAGCGTTTCAGACAGATGGTGAAAACAGCCGGTATGAGAAAAAATAAAGCGTTTTTTTGAACATTTGAAAAGTGAAGCATGTAAACATGTTCAAGTAGAAACCCAAAATACAAATATACACCTGAAAATAAGCATAATAGGTCCTCTTTAAGCTCTAACCTCCACTATTTTTACTGTTTACCCTCCATTATTTGATATATGATTACCGATGGAGTCCAGATCGTGACTGTAAAAGTGTCATTGACTTTGTTAAACTGTTTGTATTTTCTATCCAGCCCGGAGAATTAAGCCTTCAGCACATTACCATCACGTGAATGTAAATCACTATTGTCACTAACAACAATGCTAATGACGTTTGCCACGCAAATCAAAGTCCGGCGACAGTTCAAACACAGATGCCAGATTTTTCTGCATGTGTTGCATGAGGCATGACTAATGGTGCAATAGGTTTTATGGGTCATGGCTAATGATGCGTTTGGTGGGTTACGGACTGTGATTGATGAAGCAATGAATGTTTTGTGGACCATGTTTAATGACGCCACGGTAACTGATGAAGCGCTGGATGTAAGACGGCTCCTAATGTATTTTTAAAGGGAAGTAGTTTCTTTATACTGTGTGTGTGTGTGTGTCGGTGTGTGTGTGTGTGTCTGTCTCTGTGTGAGGCCACGTTTAATGGTGTGTCATTTCACGCAGGGTGTGCATTTGTAAAGTACCAGAGCAACGCAGAGGCCCAGGCCGCCATCAACGCTCTGCATGGGAGTCGCACTTTACCAGTGAGTCCAAACCCCCCCTACACACACACACACACACGCACACACACGTGTGCACAGAAACACATGGTCACACACATACTCAAATACAGTACACACACTTTTAGATGCTCCAAATCCAGTCATTTAGACACTCAACATGGTGACTCAGCTAATAGTCACCACTTCTCATTTCTGTCCCCCTCCTCCACACACACACACAACAGAGGCTAAAATCTTTGTAAAAGGTGCTGTTTTTTTTTCTGCCGTAGATGATTTGTACTTTGTTTTGTTGCTGGTTTGATTACATTAAAATAATGACTAACTATATGTGACAAAATAGATATTTCATTCAGTTAAAACTGTTATTATTAAAACAGTAAACAGTGTTTTTCAGTATTTTTTCAGGCATGTTTGCCTTTATTTGATGGCAGACTGATACAGAACTGATAAAATGGAGGCTCTGCCTTTTATTCACCTGTTGCCATGGTGAATCGTAGTATCTGAGCTCCATTGACGATGGCTTTTGTCATTCACCACGCACAAGCTTAACTCTGAATTCATTGAACTTGACTCTGATCAGCTGTTCTGCGACCGAACACATTTCCCCATCTCAGGGTTCACCAACTCAGAGTTCAGGGTTCGGCTCAGAGTTCGTTTAGACCTGCTTTCTGGAATAAACCACCAGGATGTCGAGAGTTGTGTTGTTGTGAAAGTAAAAAGTGTTTTTTTACCGTTTCCTCCGCAGGGCGCCTCGTCCAGCCTGGTGGTGAAGTTTGCCGATTCAGAGAAGGAGCGAGGGCTCCGGCGGATGCAGCAGGTGGCCTCTCAGCTGGGAGTCATCAGTCCCATGACCCTGCACCTCGGGGCCTACAACGCCTACACACAGGCTGTGAGTAACACACATTCTACCTTTCATGAGAACACTACATGAGTTGCTGAGACGTCTATATCTATTTTTTTATTTAGTAATTATCTACAATGAAATACAGAGCCAGTAAGGTTAAGTTTTACATCCTTTGTGCCTACTGATGGTCTGTGAAGAACAATTGAGTGAGCAGTGTCAATGTAAAGTTACGTCCACTAAAAGTGCTTTTTTTTTTGCCACTGACGCATATAGTTATAGTATATAGTATGTTGTCAGACACAGGCAAGTGTCTGACAACATTATGGAAAGGACCCTATAGAGAAATAAGAGGTTTTTCTTACCTTTCACTTGGTCTGTTTGTTAGTATGTCCCCCTCAAGGAGAAGTCTTGTTGTGAAATCTGAATATCCATATACTCTGGCTCAAATAAATACAGGCAGCCATTGAATTCAAAGACCTCATCCACATTATGGAAATCATATAAATATTCAGCCATGAAATCTTTTAGATAACACTAAGCTACACTTTCCAACACAACAAACTCTGCCCGGCTGGCGCTCACGTTGCCACCATGGATGTATTCCACTATTTGCTGTCTTCCGGCAACACGTCACCTCGCCAGATTTCAGAACGAGACTTCTCCTTGAGCGAGACTCTTTCCACAAGCTCAGACACTTGTAATAACAATCAGAGCCTGTCACAGCAAAAACAAACACTTTTAGTGGACGTAAATGACGGTGCCAACTTGCCCCAATAGCACCACATTGCAGCCTGTGAGCGGCTGCTGTCTACATCGTTCTTCCTCAATACTGGAGCAATTTCAGAAATTGTTGTCCCCATCAGTCAGTTCGACACAAAAACATGTGAAAATAGAGTCTAGGTTGAAAAATACCGATGTTACCCTTTAAGCAGAAGTACTGCAGTAAAAGCTGATTTGACAAAAAAGTGAAAAAAATTTGACTCAGAATCTATAAAACGCTCTGGTAAAGCAAACTTCACTCAGTGCGCTCCATGTAATTCTAATAGCAGCGCTTTAATGTCATACAAGATGATTTTAACAGGAAAAATTGCAATTTGCAGCGTAGAGTAAAGCCACATTACTGTTCTCGTCGTTAATTGACCGTTTACTGCAAATGGTTTCACATTTGGCTCATTTACAGTCGTTCACTTTGTGATGCTTAAGGAGGCCTGACAACGTTTTTCTTTTACCCGTAATGGATGTGTTGATTTATAGTGACGTTCTATACTTAGTTAAACTAAAAACACAAAATGAAATTGCTTTCTGAAGGGGTAATTTTCCAAAAAAAATATGCAGGTACACTTGCAGGATTTAATATAATCATTTCAGCCCAGAGACAGAGCACACTACGTGATGTAACGACCAATTATAACCTGATTTGGCCACAGTGACTGATTATGAAGTTCATGTAACGTCTGGACAGGTCTGCAAAAACAGAGTGAGTCACCAAGGACAGTTGGCCTGGCTGCGTTGCGTTGCAGGGCAGAGATGAGGCCTTCAAATATATCGACTCCTGATTGAGGCTCATTGCAATTATATTAAACATGCTCGATTTTTAGGACTAGTTAATAATTGAAATATGAACAGAGTGTGTCCATCTACAATTGCAATCTACAGAAATCACTCACTAAATGTCTAATGTCGAGCCTTTTCACAATTTGTGTGTGTCCTGGTTTATTTCTCTACTTCACAAGCCTGAGATTACACTCAGGAAACACACTTACAGTCTACACTCTACACAAAAACACAGTCAGATCCCTCGAAACATACCCCATACTCAATCACAATCTCTCTCTCCGTCCTCCAGTTGATGCAGCAGCAGGCCCTGGTGGCTCAGTCGGCCTACCTCTCTCCTGTTGCCACGGTGGCGGCGGTTCAGATGCAGCAACTCGCCGCCCTCAACCCCAGCAGCATCATTGCCACGCCGATCGCATCCATCACCCCCTCCTCAGGTAATGAGAGGCAGGGATGTCTGGCTCCGGCCGGCCTTGATTAGATTTCTGCTTGAAATATGAGGACAGATACTCAAGGAGAGGGGGACCTAAGAGGACAAAATATCTATTTTGTAGTTTTTTTTTCTTTCTCTGTCTGTCATGATGATAGCCATGTTGGCTTTTACATTTAAGGCGGAAAAGACAGTAGAATGGGGAGTGAGTTAGAGCACTTGGATAGTCTGTATTTTAGCCAGATTAACACTAATGTTGATATTTGCAGTACTCAATTTAGAATGATGTGAAACAGACATAAGCAGCAACTTTAAACTAATGAAACTGTAAACAGCAAATGTACAGACATTAATGTCCCCCTCGGGATGAATTGTAATAACTCTGGCGATCCCTTAGCTAATTCATTTAGTGCCATCATCAGGTCAAAACTTTAATTTGTCCAATACTTTGATTCATGACCAAATACCTTGCCATAGCTGTATTTTGTGTTCGGTGCTAATTGAGCAAAGGTTAGCAAGTTGAACGAAGATGATGAGCGTGGTAAATATTACCTGCTCCCTGTGGAGTTTTCTTGTAAGCAAGCAAAAGTTATATTTACACTGACTACGTTTACATGCACACTAATATTCCACCGTTGTTCCGAATATGACGATATTCATAATTTGATACGGGTCATGTAGACAAGATATTCTGTTTGGATATTCTGAATTAGGACATGTATACAGCGCATTCGGAATATGCATCTCAATTGGGGTTTTTACGTCAGTTTGTGACACACGGCCTCTTGCCTGTGCACGGCCACCTTGTTGTGTTGTACCAGAGGCAGTTCAGAAAGGAGACGGAGCGCTGAGAGTTTCCTGTATCTGTGTCACGTGGGTTTCACCACTGCCGAGCCCCTTTAGGAGACTCTGACACTAAAATTGAAATTTTCAGACAGACTAATCAGGAGACCTTTCTCCGTCTCTGTAACACACTCTCACAAGATCTGGCAACAAACGTTGGCAAAAGCCCTCGCTAACTAATTTTCGTAATGCTAAATATGGCTGTTAGCTGTGTAAATCTAATCTATCTAATGTTAGCAAAAGAAAATACATAATCCAATCTGCTTTTATCCAGCCACACAATGTTCACAACACTTCCAAACGAGGTGGGGGGAGAGTCGAACATGCCACGTCCACATCCACATAGGAGACAGGAAGTGTATACCATTTCAAACCGTTGATAGAGCTTTTAATGCATCGTGTCTAGAAGGTAACTCGCAAATTGCAAAAACTTGCAAAAACTCTTGAGAGGCTCTTTGCTCGACGACCTATCCTATAAATGCGTAAGTCTTTCGCAATTTGCCTGTTACCTTCTAGACACGACCAGGTTATACGCACCCCAACTAGCTGACATTTTGCAGAGATGCACGCCCAAAAGAAAAGCCCACATTTCTGGTCGGAAGACATTTATATCAAAAGGTTTTTGGATATGTGCAAATATCACAACGACAAACTTTTCAAGAAGGTCGTTGAATGAATGAAAAGAGGGAGGCTGTGTTTGCGCGGTCAAACAAGTCCGTCACCGGTTACTTTAATCAAAGTGTGCACGGCTGCATGTAAACGGGAATATCGGTGGAATATTCATTTTCAATAGCCACATAGACAGTTTAGTAGAAATGTTGTCTTTTTCGGGGCAAGAAGGGCCAAAACCGGAATATTTTGTGCATGTAAACAAAGTCACTGAATGTGACTCACCAAAACGCACTGTGTGTGTGTGTGGATGCATGACTAACAAAAGTGTTGAATGCATTTCCTTTCTCATAAAACATTTGCATGGCTGATGTTTTTCAAAGTGTTTTACATGTTACTTGTTTATTAGCTTGCAGTCTTCTTCTTCTTCTTCCCTGCCTTTGTTGGCACACTGCTGTGTGTCTTTGCACATTACAGCCACCTGTAGATCGGTGGGATAGCGTGACACCGTTGGCAGGAATGTTTATCACTTCCCTCCTGCGTGCATCATCAAAAAAATGCTCCCTGACACTACTATAGGTCAGAAAATCCACAGGGTGCCTTTCACATCAGCATTCGCGTTGTCATTGTGAGCATTATTAGCATGCTGATGCTAGCATTTAGCTCAAAGCACCGCTGGGCCAAAGTGCAGCCTCTGAGAGAGGCTCGGCTGGCTCTGAACTCTTTCTTAACTCTTACTTAATAAATGATGAAAAGAATCAATCATCAAAAAATATGATTTTCTGTTGATTGACAAGTCTGTTAATGTACCCGTCATTTCAGCACAAATGTGTACTCATCTCCTCTTTGTCTAGACATCCTGGGTGAATAGGGTAAAAACTTTAACTATTAGATATGGCCATGAACCTTCCCCAGTAAATTACTGACATTAAGGCAATTACTTTTTTGTTTAAACATGCAAATGAGGCATTCTCTTATTAAATATGCGCCAATTTGCATATCTTTCTAGAACAGAAATCTGAACATTGGATAAAGCCAGGTTCAAAATTTTTGTTTCATTTTGTTGATACATTAGAGTCAAAGGTTTTTTCAGAGAGGAGTTTGGATATCTCTTTTTATCACTCACTTAAATCAGAAAATACTGTCAACAGCCATAAAAAAATCCATTTAAGGCATGTTTTTAGGAATAAAATGTTCTGTAAATCAGGCTATGAATGATATATGAACAAACCCTTCAGTAGAAACCTTCAGAATATAGATAGGAATGAAACTGGAAAGTTTGGTGGATGTAAGTGCTACTGAAGTGGAGATCTCTGACTCAGAGTCTGAGAAAAACCTCATTTTGAGAAAACGGCCTTTAAAGATGTGGATTGTAAAATGACATACATATTACAAGACACTACAGGTGAATAGGGTAAAAGCTTTTAACTAATATATATCACCATGAAACGTCCCCAGTTGATTACTGACATTAAGACAATTCTTTTTTGTATTACAAGTTTTCTGAAATTGTATGTTTAGATATGCAAATGAGGCATTATCTAACGCTAACTTTGTGTGGATTTAGGGGAAATCTACAGATGCAACCAGACAAAGTAGTAAAATAAACACTGAAATGTGTATTTTGGATGTCACTAGTCTGAAAGAAGACATGTTATGTAGCAAAAATAGCTAAAAATCTCAAAATTGATCAGTGCATGAAAAAAGGATGTTTTTACTTGTAGTGTATCGACTGCATTCATGTTGTCGTTAGAATTTATTAGAATAAAAAGCAAGGCCTCTTGATTATGCCGCCAGGTACCAGCACTCCGCCCTCCATGGCAGGCACGCCCGTTCCTGCTCTGCCTCCGCCACTCACAGTGAACAGCTACGCCTCCTTGCCAGCTCCACCCAACGGCCAATCAGCGTCCGAAGCCCTGTACACCAACGGGGTTCATGCCTACCAAGGTACAGCCGCAACAACATCCTTTCACAAGCAGCTTCACCAGAAAGTAGAGATGTTGCCATCCACAGATTCACAGACATCCTGTTTTTGATATGCAACCGCAAGGGCCTAATCAAGAGGAAATGAAATTAAAGCACCAAATGTTATTTGGAGCGTGCTGATGTGCCCCAAATAGCATTCAGGAGTTTGTTTTTGTGTGTGTTTGTGTGTGCATATAACAGTTGGTGACAATGTGTTTACTCTGCCACAGCTCAGAGTCCGGTCCTGGACCCTCTGCAGCAAGCTTATACAGGCATGCAGCACTATACAGGTGAGTCACTGTCCCAGTATAACAACATAAATTGTGACATAAATTGCCATTTATTTATAGAAATGTGTTGCTATATACTTGTCTTATGATAAGCTGCATATCCTGTATAAAGTCTCAGTGTTTGTAGGAGAAATTGTGTAAAAAAATAATCTCACAAATATAAATTTTACATCGAATTTGACCACTGGACTTTTTGTAGTTCTTAGAAACAACCAGTCTGTGTAACCTGAATGCAAAACAGTTTAATGTAGCATAATGGGATGCAGCTACATTATCTTTGCACTCCAAACACTGCATGTGTAAAGTAGAAATTTACATCCAAAGTCAAAACATGCACATATATTACAAAACATAAATACCTGCCGCTCTATAGATTGAGTCATACATCTCAAACTAAATGCAAAGCATCTCCCTGTTTTAGAAAATCTAAAGGTGGGAAATGCAGCACTGTCAGATGTTGTTTTGAGGGAAGAAGTGATTAGTGTGCAGTCTCTCTGTCGTGTCTCGCCGCTGCTCTCTGCTCACCTGTTCCTCCTCCCCCAACAGCCACCTACCCTGCTGCCTACAGCCTGGTGGGACAGCCGTTCCCCCACCAGCCCACACTGGTGGCTCAGCAGCCTCAACAGCCGCAGCAGCTGCAGCAGCGAGAAGGTAACCTCAAAGCAAATAATCATATCTCAGAGAAACATTCCAGTGGTTTTACAGCCCATTTACCACAAATCACACACACTTACTCTACATCACCGATAACCGCTCGAGGTATCTGTTGGTTTACAGTCACTTCTCTAAGATATGAAAATGTATTGTACTTGAATGGTAAAATGTATCACAGTGAAGATAAAGTCTGCATTAATCTTTGTGCAAACTAATGATTATTTCCATTACTGACAAATCTACCCACCTATTGTTTGGATTATTTGATTATTGTTTAGTCTATAAAATGTCTGAGAATGGTGAAAAATGTCCATCACATTTTCCCATTGGGCGAAATGATGTATTCAGATGTCTTGCTTTGTTTGACCAAGAGTCCAAAACCCCCACAAATATAAAATTTACAATGATATAAAACAGCCTAAAGCTCACTAATTAGTGCTGGTATGCAGATTTTGTTGCCCTCACTAAGCTAAGCCAACCTGCTGCCGGCTATGGATTCATATTTACTGTACGGACACACGAGTGGTATCAATCCAACTCCCAGCAAGAAAACAAATAAACGCATTTCCTAAAATGTGGAACTATAACTGCTTTAATATTTGATTTTAATCTATTATTCTGCATTTATATTGTGTTTTAGGTGGGGCTGTCAATTGATTAAAATATTTATTCTCATGATCGTCCATAGTTAATCGCGATTAATCGCAAATTAATCACGCATTTTTTATCTGTTCAAAATGTACCTTAAAGGGAGATTTGTCAAGTATTTAATATTTTTATCAACATGGGAGTGGGCAAATATGCAGCTTTATGCAAATGTATGTATATATTTATTATTGGAAATCAATTAACAACACAAAACAATGTCAGATATTGTCCAGAAACCCTCACAGGTACTGCAATTAGCATAAAAAATATGCTCAAATCATAACATGGCAAACTGCAGCCCAACAGGCAACAATAGCTGTCAGTGTGTCAGTGTGCTGACTTGACTATGACTCGCCTCAAACTGCATGTGATTATCATAAAGTGGCCATGTCTGTAAAGGGGAGACTCGTGGGTACCCATAAAACCCATTTTCATTCACATATCTTGAGGTCAGAGGTCAAGGGGACCCCTTTTTTTTCCCCCAAAATAAGTGCGTAAGTTAAAAACTTAGGTTTTCTAGTTTCATATGGTGATAGTATCTTTACTCTAGCTTTAAAACTGAGCCAGCTACAACCTCCGAAAGATTGATTGCGTTAATGCATTAAAGAAATTAGTGTTACGCGTTATTATTGTTAATTATGATAGCCCTAGTGTAAGGGTATTTTTGTTTTCTGTTTAATTACCTGACTTGTCAAGTAAAGCATCTCTGAGCACCTAGAAACAACTGTTGCACACCGTCTCTTACTCAACACTGCAGTCCTCACTGACTGTCGCCTGTCTTGTCTCGTCTTGTCGTGTCATATCTGTGTCGTCGTGGCTCTATTTGCGTACAGGTCCCGAGGGCTGCAACATCTTCATCTACCACCTGCCACAGGAGTTCACTGACTCCGAGATACTGCAGATGTTCCTCCCCTTCGGAAACGTCATCTCTGCAAAGGTCTTCGTCGACCGCGCCACCAACCAGAGTAAATGCTTCGGTGAGTCACTGTGATGGCTGTTGTCACCTTGAGAATTTCTTTCTTATGTGAGAAAAGATTTCATCATCTTAGCTTTATTTACTTTCCCCTTTTTCCCCCTCATAAATGATGCTGCTGTGGATGATGAATGTTTGTGTTTCTGTCACTTCCCCCCTCAGGTTTTGTGAGTTTTGACAACCCGTCCAGCGCCCAGACTGCCATCCAAGCCATGAACGGCTTCCAGATCGGCATGAAGAGACTGAAGGTGCAGCTGAAGAGGCCCAAGGATGCCAACAGGCCTTACTGAAGGAGGTGAGTTATTGCATATTGACGCACTTGAGGAGATGGGGAGGACTCGGGGAGGGATTGATAGACAGCTGGAAATGTGTCTGGAAGTTAAAGAGACAGAGTGGATGTAATTGGGGGGCTCAGTACTTAAATGGCTGTCTTTCATGTGGAACTGAAGAAGTCAATAGCCCTACAGTAGATTAACTTTAATGAGGTGGCAGCGCTCATCAATTTGAAATGCATTGTGTGCTCAGTGTGTAGAGGGGACAGTTTGATTGAGAAGCATATTTTTAACTCGGTTCAAATGTTCTGTCTAACCAGTGTTCTGTCGCAGGGTTGAATGCCAACTACTGTTCGTCATTAATTTTTTGTTTTACTTTTCATTTTATTGTTTTTGTGCTGTGCCATATGCCATTTTTCCTGAAAAAAACATCACACCACTCTCAAGACTGTCCCGTCCATACATATATCGTGGAGACGTGCGTCGCTATGGCTACGGTTGCCTAGCAACCGCTAAAACCTCCCCCCCTTCCTTCTCACTGCGTTGTAAGTTAATTGGCCTGTGTTGGTTGCTGTGGCGATATTGCCTGTGATGGTTGCCATTAGCAATTTTTTTTATTTTGGGCCGTTGCCTTGATTCACCATGCTCAAACTGCATGGCGGGTTACTGTGGCGACCATGAACTGTGTTTGGTGCGTTGTGAGTTTCCTCTTATTATTTTGTCCTGGTTTTAATCCTTGCAAACACTGATCAATAACTGTCACTTTACCTCAGCATCTGTAAGTAATTGATTATCATGACATGCTGGTTTTTCTTTTTTTTTTCCTCTAAAAGCTTCAATGCTAAGAGCTAAATTAGCCTGCTGTCCATCAAATATGGATATATTAGATTTTTTTTTTCCTTTTGGTTTTTGATTAGTTTCCTTTTTGTCTGTCATGATTATCATTCTTACATATTCCCTCTGTTTAGTTGGTTGGTGTGGTAGTTTTCGGTGAGTGCGGGGTTTTTTTGTTTGGTTGTAAACTCAATTCCAAAGTGACTTTGTGCCTGAACTTTGTTTGGTTTTTGTGAGACTGGAAATGTACTGAACGTGCCCCCGTAAATGGTTGACGACACAGTGTTTGTGTGTGAATGACTGTGTGAGGGCTGAGTGCGAGACGACGAGAAGGTGCGTGCATTTATATTTGTGTGAGTGTTTCGTATTGACTAGATGTGAAAACATATTCATGTGTAAGTGAACGTGTGTAAGTGAGTGTTTGAGTGTGTGTGTGTGTTGTACCAACTGAGACACTAACCTTACTTTAGAAGGTTTTGGGTAAAGCTGTTTGGTTCCTGTGACACGTGCTGCTGGCTGAGGAACTGCATTCCTCTGTAGGAATTCTGGGACTCCAAAAATATAATAATAATAATAACCATAAAAAATACTCTTAGCATTCATATAGTGCATTTAAAAATGTCCACTTAACGTTTCTAATAACCAGAAACACACAATGTGTCTCATGAACAGGGTATCTGCAGGTGACCAAGTTTGAAAAGGAAAGACAAAGATGAAGGCCTGAAGAACGAAACGTTTTCTAACAAAAATCTTAATTATCTCTCTATTTCTGGTTCAATGGATCAATGCATTTCATTTTACATTAACCCCTTAACATACAGTTTTCCCTGTCCCTCCCTCCACCCCCTTTTAAATATATTAGAGCTCCAACGATGAATTGATTAGTTGTCAACTATTAAATTAATCGTCAGCTATTTATATAATCGATTAAACCTGCAGTAGGCAGAAAGTTTTTGGCATCATTGGGCAAAAATTCCACAATAACCGTTCAGCATATTGTAATTCAAGTGTTCAAAACTAGACTTCTGCACCTCCTCATGACTCTGTTTTCAGGCTTTAGAAAATTTAGCCTCTAGCGGGAGACTTTGGCCAATCAGAGGTCATTTCAGAGAGAGAGCGTTCCTATTGGCTGTTCAATTAACGGAGGCAGCTGTCAACCACTCACAAACTAAGACCAAACGGTCAAACTAGGCTGTTCTGTTACTGTAATGCCTATTTCTCGCCTCAAATGTTTTCAGAAACATCTTGTAGTGTACTGTTTAGCTGTAAAATGAGAAAGTTTGCTCTGGCTGGTGGGCGGTGCATTTTAATCGGTTTGAGTTATATAAAATAATTATTGTAATTAATAGTAAAGAAAAAAAAGTGGAGGAGGGACAGGTGAGCAGAGAGCAGCAGCGAGACACGACAGAGACTTAAATGTGAATATTTTATGGTTTCTTTACTCCTCCATGACGGTAAACTGAATATCTTTGAGTCGTGGACAAAACAAGACATTTGAGGACGTCATTTTGGGCTTTGTGAAACACTGAGCGACATTTTTCACCATTTTTTTACATTTTATAGACCAAACAACTAATTGATTAATAGAGAAAATAATCAACAGAATAATAGACAATGAAAATAATCGTTAGTTGCAGCCCTAAAATATAGATGTTATATTGAAGCTTTTGTTTGCAATGAGCGATGCTCTTTTTACGGCTGCAGTATTTGCCGTATTTATTTGACATATTCTGAAGTCTTATCATCTCAAATTCTAATGTATAGAAAATGAAGTAGGTTTGAACAAAGTTTGAGGGTTAACGACTGCTTCTTAAGGGGTTTTAAATTCAGTCAATATTTATAAAGGACAGAGATTCACATGTACTTGCTCTGATACACAATTGGTGTTAAGTTTAGACAAACTGACATTACAGAAAGGTCTTTTTAAAAAGTCCCAGATTGTTCTGGTACCTGCAGATGCCCTGTTTGCAGCAAACCTCCTGCATCACAAACACACTATCTGGTGGATGATTTGAATAATCTCACCTCCCCGAGAAACTACAGTTTTGGTGAACGACGTGGTTCTGAATATCATTAGAATAAATGTAAAATGATCTCCAACTGTTTTCTAAAAAAAATCGTGGAGGTTATCGTTATCCCCACCAGAATTCCTACTGTGCATGTTCTGAATTAATTTGCCTGCCAAAAGAGATGACAAACTATTTTCTTAAGAACGTGCATACACTCGCAGCAGTGTGACTGTCACTATTTGAGTTGCATGGACACTAGTTGATTACTGAGACTCCCCCCCGAGGCATCAGTGCAAGCAGTGTGTATTGCAGACACCACTCCACCTTCCAAAGTCTTTAAATTTTATGTGTTAGATGTGTGTGATTTTGGTTTTAAATGCTTCTGTGCTCTTCTCTTTCTTTTCTCTTCTTCTTCACCTCCAGGAAAAACCTAAGAGTTCAATCAAGAAAACCACTTGGGATGTCCCAGCCTTTTTTGGTTGTTTGACCAACCATATAGCACAGGAGCAACACTTCACAACAAACGCAGTATCACGTTTATGCGCTTTCAAACGAACGACAAAACGACAGCAGTTATTATATCAGCAGCAAAACACATCTACAGAATCCGCATCCCGCAATATCAGAAGTGCTCCAGATTTCCTATCATTCCACAGCTGGATATCATTTATATTATGTACATACTCTATTGTCGGCAACAAGATCTACATGTTAAGAAAAAGCATATCACTGATGTTATTCTTCTGAACAGGGTTCTACTGTATAGTGTGATTTGTGGTCTATGGCGGTTAACAGAAGGCCAGTCTACACAGTCGGAGGCAAAAGAAAATACTATTCTGTATGATTACCATTGGTAATATTGTTATGTAGAGTTAGTTTTATTATTTATACGTAAATTAAAAACATGGGGTAATTAAACTGGAAGAGATTTCCTCTCACTGTACATACCTTGGTTTTGAAAAACGGGAGTTTAAGGACTTCACGAGTCGAGATTCTCTGCTGCCACTACTTTTCAAATTAACAAAGCGGAAGGAAGGAATGGCTGGGAATTTTTCTATCTTGATTTTTTACGTTTAATTTATTTGGTAATCAATTTGATGAGGGGAGGGAGGGAGGGGGGGAGATGTGACAATTTCTTTTTTAATTTAAGAAGAAAAAAAAAAAGAGGATTCCTGTGGTCTTCAAGACAATGAACACACTTATTATAGAGTTTTTAATTACATAAATGTACCTATGGAAGTAAAAAAAACAAAACAAACATAATGTTTCTTTATTTATTCTCTACAATCGCTGTTTTAAAACATATGTCTTTAAAAGAAAATAAAGTACAATTTAGAAAAAAAAATTAATGTGTGTCTGCGTTACTGATTTTCACAGCATGCGACTTACCAAATAAATGACTTTCCTCAGCGTGACAAATCAAAAATGGCACTTCTTTTGTTTCATTTGTTTAAACAGACCACAGAATAGAAGAGTTTGGGGTGTTTGATCATAAAATGAGCCATGCAGGGGAGTTTGCTGCTCTCTATAGGCCTGAGGAAGTACTGAAGAAAGTGGAAACATCTGGCCTCCAGTGTTACTTGCATGTGAACCTGTGGACCAAAAACTTAACAAGACTTACAGGAAGAAAATTATTTCTCTGTTTTCATTGTTGCTGCTTGAATGAATTGGTGATTGGTGAGTGGAGTATAATTACAAGCCTGTGCATGCATAATGTCCATTATAATTGCACACAATCATGTTAAATCATTGATAATCTCTCGTCGGCCATGATTCATTGATGACGCTGCACGCATAAATAACCAGGTCAGGTATGGACAGAGGATGGAAAAGGCTGAAGGTGTGTGTTACCACAGCTGGGGTGTGCAGTGAGTCCCTCTACCACAGCTTTTAGGGTTTGGTCTGATGCGTCCAAACACGCCTCGGCCTCCTTTGGCATGCATGGTTCGTATGAGGTGTGATTAATGCCACAAACACATAGCTGGATGGGGGGAAATGTAATAAGGCCAAATACATGACCATGACAGGGTAAGGAAAGCATTTAATGTGTAAGCTAAGTAAAATACCTAGAGACACTCTTCACTCACAGTTTTGATATAACTAAAGGCCTTTACACACTTAAAGCAGCAGTAGGCAAGATTGGGGCATATGATTAAAAAAAGTTATTGTTATAAAACGGTCACTATATCCTGACAGTAGTGAACGAGACAGGGAATCTGACAAAAATCATGTGCCACTGTGTCCTCCGGTGTCCTCCGGTGCTCCTAATGGCATCTGCAAGATTTCACAGACCGGAGGAAAACAACCAATCAGAGCCGAGCTGAAACAACGATGGGAAAAGCCACATGGTTAAGACACTTGGAAAGTATTGTGATTCAATGATATAGGCTACTCTCTTTGATAAGCATGGTCCATCACATTGTAATCATAAAGATGCTGATGAAAGAAGAAGAAAGAAGAAGCAGACTCAAGATAGTTTTCACATTACATTTGAGGTAAGAAGCTACACTTGTGCATACAACACAACCCCTTCCTACCACTTAGCTGACAATTCTGCCACAAAATGTGAAGTGTAACCTACGGGCTACTCTCCTTTTGTTTCTTTCTTTCTTTTTTAACCGTGCACCTATTTTCTGATGGGTATGGCAACCTGTCTTTTCACCTTTGTTGCAGTAATTATTAATCAGCCATCTAGGTAAATGAACATTTATTTGGGCTGGGCAGCTTTTGAAAATTGGGCACAGAGGACAGAAAACCAGGATGATGACGCTTGTGACATCAACACATCCTCTGTGCCAATTAGAGGTCTTCATCAGACCCGTGAAAACCCTAAATCCAACGTGCTTGAAAACATTTTTTAAAAGCAAAGAAAGCCCATCTGACAAGGGCCCCGAGGACAGTTAAATCTAATATAATTGAACCCTTGTTCAGCTTGAGTCAGGGCTATAACGCGCGCTATCGCCTGTCTGAACATGCCCTAATAAAAGCAGTAGGGGTAACATTGTCAAGATAAAAATCAAACTATTAACTAGTCAAATAATTCACAAAAATAACACAATTTATCTCACTTATTTATTTTTTATTTTAATTAATTATATCAGGCCTTGTAGCCAACTTGACTCCAGTTATTTCTGCAGTGATGTTGGGGTAAAGGATGAGCAAGTATAGTAATGGATTGAAGGTAACTGAAGGAGCCTAATAATATACAAGCGTACTTTACACTTTTCTATGAATACTATTTGCAAAGTACTAGGGCTGTCAATCGATTAAAATATGAATCATAATTAATTGTATGATTGTCCACAGTTAATTGCGATTAATCGCAAATGTATCACACATTATTTATTTGTTCAAAATGTACCTTAGAGGGAGATCCAGATCCAGGTCTAGAAACCCTCACAGGTACTGCATTTAGCATAAAAAGTATGCTCAAATCATAACATGGCAAACTGCAGCCTAACAAGCAACAACAGCTGTCAGTGTGTCAGTGTTCTGACTTGACTATGACTTGCCCCAAACTGCATGTGATTATCATACCATCAAGTGGGCATGCCTGTAAGGGGAAGAGAATATTGTAACTCAAGTGCTTTGAGAGAAAACTAGACTTCTGCACCTCCTCGTGGCTCTGTATACAGGCTTTAAAAAGTCTAGCCTGTGACGGGAGACTTTGGCCAATCACAGGTCATTTCAGAGAGAGAGAGAGCGTTCCTATTGGCTGTGCTCCGGTCATGTGAGCGGTGCTTGGTATTCCCCAAGAGATCTCAACATTGGCTGCCGGGTCACAAACTTTCTAATTTTACAGCTAAACAGTACACTACAAGATGTTTCTGAAAACATTTGAGGCGAGAAATAGGCATTAACGTAAAATAATATTGAATAAGTTTGATCAGCGCTGCCAAGTTTGACCGATTGGTCGGAGTTCACGAGTGATTGACAGCCGGCTCTCATAGGCCCTGTTCACACCTGGTATTAACATGCGTCCTCAGTGATCGGATCACAAGTGGACAGCTTTAAGTACGTCTGTTCACACCCAGCTTTAGAATGCGTCTTCAGTGGCCACTTGTGATCCGATCTCACTTTCCCGCTCCACATGCAAATAAACACGTAGTAAACACATGGCTGACACAGCAGATGTTGTGATGTAATATTACATGAATGTCAGTAGTAATATCCTGCATATTCCTGAATTCTGGTACATTGTATTAACATCAAAATAAAAGGTTATTGTACCGGCGGTCCCCGGGGCCCTCCGCGCAGCCGGTGCCAGCACCACTGCTTTTGCCAGACAACAGCGGGGTACAGTGCTCCAGAGCCGGGGAGGACAGAGAACAGGCGGGCGGGAGGTCGGGTGTCAGCTCCGCGCTGTATACATACAGTAGAGCACAGAGGCTGTTTCCATGCTGACAAGCGCCCGTGTCTGTTGAGTAGGTGGTGCTTAATGTAGCCAGGACGCATTTGTATGCAAAGAATGTGGTCATATGTGGCCCTGACCACCTCTGAATGTGGTCTGAAAGATCCGATCTCAATGTGTCTTGAGTGTGTTCACACCTGTACTCAGAGCTGTCCACTTGTGATCGGATTACTGAGGACACATGTTAATACCAGGTGTGAACAGGGCCACAGACGGTTGCTGGACAGCAGTTCCAAGGTCAGCTCTGACTGCTTGTTTTCCTCCGTTCTGTGAAATCTTGCAGTTGCCGTTAGGAGCATCGGAGAAAACAAAGGCACATTTTTCCAGGTTACCTGTTTCATGCACTACTGTCACGGTACGTGTCCACAGCCTCCGTGCTTTCCACGTTCCCCATTCATTGTCTATGCAAGCAGCCGCGCAATGCATTCTGGTAGCGTGGCGTCGCGATTCGAGAGACTAGGCGTCAAGACGCCCGCTCCTTATTTGCATAAAGTTGAGGTCCTGGCTACTTTATGCAAATCACGGGCGTCCGACGCAACTCGCCGCCTCTCCAAACTCCCGATAATCTTTTAAACTAAACGTTGTCGACCCAAAATAAAGACAGATTCAGCAACTGCATGGGTTATTTCTCGCCTCAAATGTTTTCAGAAACACATTTCGGTGATTTAAGAGGAAGAAAGTTTCCAAACGAGCCTCCATACTGGTTCCAGTTTGAAAGCTGGGAGCAGCAGCCAACGGCGGGAAAGCGTTCGTCCAATCAGGAGCCGAGTGCCTTGTTTCTAGGGACAGCACACCAAGCGTCCAATGCTGGGAAGCGTCGCATCCCCTTGCGATAAAAAACGCCCCTGTGGACACGTACCATCTGGATATAGCGACCGTTTTATAAAAAAAAAAAAATTTTTAAAACATATTTGCTCCAATCTCGCCTACTTCCGCTTTAATGCATTATCATCGCTTTAACTTTGACATTCCTACAAAATATTAACATCATACTAAATGACATGAATGCTGAATACTCTATCCACCGGAGGACACGCTTTTTCCCTCGTCAGCCTCCCCTCTAGTGGCACTAACCACCTCTCATACAAGAGCAGAGTCTAACGTCACTTTAAATAGCCTCCCTCCTCCTCTCCTCTCTGCTAACCACCACTAACCATAATATCACTATATAGACCGACACATCCAACTACCCGGCTACAACAAGCCGAGGCCCACTCAACTCAGACTTTTGAACAACCAGGAAAAGTGAAAAGGTAAACAGATTAGTCGACCAAAAGAGCAGAGTAGTTTTTTAAAGGAGAAAGTGCGACACAGTTTGTTGTTTGTTTGAGGAGAAATGAGGCGAAGCTGAGAGTTTATACAGAAGAAGAAGAGAAAAGGCGGCTCATTTGATGGCGAGAACTACATGAAACCCCCCTACACCGCTACACCAGGAACAAGGACGAGCAGCAGCTACAGAGGAGACATTTTGAGGACTTACATTACCTGATTACCTGCAGAGAAGAGAAGAGAGAGGTGAGTTTTCTGCTGCACCGTTAGCTAAGCGTTAACATGATGGACGTGTCATAGTTCAGGTAGTAAAAAAAAAAAAACCCTCTTTCGTGTCTACTTCACACACTTCAGATATTTTTTTTTTACACACAGAAACATGAGGATTTATGTGAAGTTTTTAACATATAATAATAAATATATCAAACTTTGCTGACGTGCTTTTTAACGTGAGCCAACTCGGTCTTGATCCGTCGGAAGACTTTGAAGGGGACACCGGCTCATCAAAGTTGAAGCTAGCTAAACTAACAGGCCTCTTTCTCTCCTTCTCTCTCTCTCTCTCTTTCTTTGCTTGTTTCTGTCGGTCGTATTTGTTCAGCGACACCGAGATAAGAGAGAGAAGGTCATGAAAGCTTTAACAAACAAACAAACCACAACTGCCACCCCTGAGGTGGTTTACAACAGATTAAACAACCATTTAAAATCGTTTTTAGGGCGCAGAATATGGAAAAAGTTTTTTTACGTAAGCTGGAGATGACGCAAAAAAGAGGAGTTTCTCTTATTATTCATAATAATTACGGTTCCTGTGTGAAAACAAGCAGATAAAGTGAGTTAGGAGTGTGTTGGGTAAACTTGTTGAAGCCTCCATCTCACTGTCTGTTCCGCTATGTCCGGGAGACTCCCCAGTTTGCGCCATTCATGCAGCCACTCCCTACCAGGAGGAGTTTACGTAAACAGCGTAGAGTGACTGTGTGGCTGACACAGACTGGCTGAACTTTGAATGGTGACTACCAACCACTGCAGCTGAAATCATTACCTCCAGCGTCACTTAAAGGTCCCATATCATGCTCATTTTCAGTTTCATACTTGTATTTTGTGTTTCTACTAGAACATGTTTACATGCTGTAATGTTAAAAAAAATACATTATTTTCCTCATACTGTCTGCCTGAATATGCCTGTATTCACCCTCCTGTCTGAAACGCTCCGTTTTAGTGCATTTTGACAGAATTGCAACAGGATTGCGTTGCTAGGCAAGAGCTTGGGTCCATGTTTACTTCCTGTCAGTTGATGACATTCACATACACTGCAACCAGGAATAAACTGGGACACATTTAGAATGTTTATGTTTAAAACTGCGTAATTGTATATTTGTGACATCACAAATGGGCAGAAATCCTGACAGCTTGTTTCAAATGCACAGTTTCTGAATACGGGCTGTGTGTATTTCCCTGTGGATTGAGTGTTTCGATACTTTCACAGTATTTAGTACTAAAATAACATGAAAATTTTACTTTTTTATAACATGTCCCCTTTAATAAGAAGACTGAGAGGGGACTATCTGACATTATTTTAGATATTAGATATGAGTCATTCTTTTGCTGTCCTGCTGTTGGGAAGTCAAGTCAGTTTTTATCTTATTAGCCTCTAAAATAATGTCAGATATGGAGGTTTTTATTGGGCTTTATTAGTTGTAATCCACAGAAGACATTCCACGAATGTGTTTTCTAAAATGGCTCTTTTGATAGTAAAGTTTTTTTTTTTTTTTTTTATACATTTCATTAAACAAATTCAAATTTACAAACGACATGGCTCATAGATCATTGCATTCAAGTAAAAGAACAAGTTGCATACAGAACAAGAACATAAAATATGTAAAATTATATATGAAAATAATAATAAATTAAATGAAGGGCTATAGGGCTGTACACCTGTAATTCATATTCTTCTGTTATGCTAAGAAGTTTCAATGCATTTTTGTTTTTCATGACTTCAAGGGCTTTTATATATGAAAGGATCTCAGAATGAAACACATAAAACGTAGGTTTCACTTTCATATACTTTCCAAGAATGAGACTGTTATTCACCAGAAAGTCATCTTTGTTATTGTCCATAAACAATGTCCTTTTTGATAGTAAAGGTTGCTGACCCCTGACCTAAACCATCGTCTTAGGCCTACACCAATCTGTGCAGCTATAGATCCTATTCCTCCTTAGGGGAAATTGGGACTGCAGTTGATGTCTAGCTCATTGAAATTTTTTTTTTTTTTTTTTTTTAAATGACATATATTATTTTGTACAGTAAACTGTTTGCATGTCGTATAACCTCTGATTTTGTGAGATACTATTTTGAGTGTCCACTCGTTTATAATCCCGATCTATATGGAAGTTTTTATTGGACTTTATTAGTTGTAATCCACAGAAGACATTCCACAAATGTGTACCATGATCTTCAAATATTTCATTATCCACAAACATGTATTTTTGTATTTGTGGATTACAACTATTATCTACAGATCTGCTGTGGTACCAATTGAACAAAATTACATAAACAAATAGGAGGGAACTTTGCATGGTGACTTCCAGCCAACACTGTAGCAGCTAATAAATAATGACCTCCAGCTTCACTTATAATAAGAAGACTGACTATGGACTCAGTCACTCCCAAATCATATTACACAACAAAATACTATATATGGTTTTAAAAAAACACTAAAAGAGCATTACTTAAGAAGACTTCAGCTTCACTTAATAAGAAGACTGAGAGGGACTATCTGACTATGGAAGTTTTTATTGGATTTTATTAGTTTGTTTGTTTGTTTAAGATCCCCATTAGCCATTGCATAGCAGCAGCTATTCTTCCACATAGTTTACATGGTGACAATACAAAAATACACATTCAAACTACTACTACTACTACTAATAAAAATACATTTTATTTATATAGTGCTTTTCTAAAAACTCAGACACTTTACATAGATAAAAAGATCATAAAACAAGAACATCATAAAAAAAGATATAAAACACAATATTAATTACGCATTTAAAGCAGTTGTAAAAAGGTGAGTTTTGATTAGTGATTTGAATGTGGACAGGTTAGTGCAGTCCCTGATGTGTTTGGGGAGTGAGTTCATCATACACTAACACCTGCAGCAGCATGCCTTGTGGAATAATTGTGTATCTGTACTAAAGGATAGTCTTTGTTGTTATAATATCTTAATGAAAACCATCAATGAATACAGGAATATTAGTATTAGTTGTAATCCACAGAAGACATTCTACAAATGTGTACCATGATTTCCAAATATTTCACTATCCACAAACATGTATTTTTATATTTGTGGATTACAACCAGGGCCTGAAATTAACTTTTTTCACTGCCTGCCACTGTGGCAGGTAAGTATTTTGATATCTGCCACTTTTGAAATCTATGCGCTAAATAAAGGAATAACATTTTAGATCTGATGTAATTCAATGTTCGATATATTTTACATGAAAAACATTATATACATGGTAAACTACAGTGTTCAAATTACACCGCAGCTTCCGGGGAAGCCCTGTTTCTGGGGACTGGGAGGGTACAGTAGCCTACACAGTACTGTATTGTACTTTGTTATTGTCATCTGTAGTGGTTATTTGCATAAAAACACACATTCAAAAGATTACCAACCAACACTGCAGCTGAAATAATCACCTCCAGCTCCACTTATAATAAGAAGACTGAGAGGGGATTATGTGACTATGGAAGTTTTTATTGGACTTTATTAGTTTGTTTGTTTGTTTATTAAGATCCTCATTAGCTTTTGCATAGAATAGAACAGAAAGCTTTATTGTCATTGTATTAAATACAACGAGATTCACAGTTGCCACTTCTGGTCAGTGCTTTAAAACAAATACTTGACAAGACTAAACGAGGCAGATAAAACATATAACAGGTAAAACACACACAGTTATAAAGCAAATAAAACAGGTAAGTAGATGTAATAAATAAATAATTATGAATAGAAGTGTTACACTAGAAGTATAAAATATAAAAATAGATGTAATGTAAACAGAGGTAGTTGCACTTGTAAAATAGGTAGGGTAGATGTAATAAATAAAATGTAAACAAACGTGTATTTTTGTATTTGTGGATTACAACTATTATCTACCGATCTATTGCTGCGCTACCAATTGGACAAAATTACATAAACAAATAGGAGGGAAGATGTAAATCTCATGTGACCCATAAATCAACAGGAAGCGATCTGCAAATGCGCAAATATCATTCCTCGTGTAGAAATCGATGCACAAATGCGTATATATCATTTTACATGTAAACCTTAAAATACGTATTTACATAGTAAGATATGCGTATTTTTGTGGATGTGACTTTACCCAACACAAGTACAAAAATACATGTTTGTGGATAGTGAAATATTTGGAAATCAGGGTACACATTTGTGGAATATCTTCTGTGGATTACAACTATACCATATCTGACATTATTTTAGATATTAGAGATGAGTCATTCTTCTGTTGTGTCCTGTTGGCAAGTGAAGTCAGTTTTTTATCTTATTAGCCTCCAAGGACTTTGCAGTCTGTACAACGCAAGACAGCCTTCAAGGTTTTATTAAAGAGAAAAAAACTCTTAAAGGAGCAGTCCACCTATTTTTACACATGAAACATTCAGGGTTATCTTATCTGGGCTTGAGGCTTAACAACTTTAAAGGTGCCTCTTGTAGTTTTTGGAACATTTTTGAAACCTGTATTGTTTACATACATGTCTAATCCAATATCCATTTTTACTGGTTCATTTTTGCATATCCGCCTTCGCCCAATGTCAGCTGGGATCGGCTCCAGCCTCCCCCCCGCAAACCTGAACAGGATAAGCGGTTACAGATAATGGATGGATGGATGGATTTTTGCATATCTGGGTGCATTACCACCACTTTTTACATGGCTCTGTTGAATACTCGATTCTGATTGGTCAATCACAGGGTTCTGTGGTCTGTTATTTCTTTATAGCAGACTGTTGCTATGGGCGCAGCTCTGATGTCAGACCGTTTTTGTGTCAAATTATGGATTTCTTCAGTAAGTAGCCGTGTAATAAGTGGGATAATGTACAGCTAGCGGGTCATTGTTGTGAAAGAAACCGACATTGCCCTGTCGGGGTTTCTTTCACAACGATGACCGGCTCTCTGTGCATTATCCCTTACTTGTAGAGATTAGTGTTGAATTATTGTCAGGTGTGTGTATTGCATCATCCTGTGCTCAAACCTACACATACTACCTTCAACAGGTAGTCCATCTCATAAGGCCCTGACACACCAAGCTGATGGTCGGCCGTTGGCCAGTTTGTAGCCGTCCGTGAGCGTCCGTCGGCCTGTTATTTTCAATGTGTCCCACGTCGTTGGCTCTAGTCTGGTTGTTTCTGAGTTTTTTTTGGCCGATTTAGCATGTTTAGTTGGCGGCAGCGACGCCCATTGGTGAGAGAAATCACGAGTAAAGTCACGATGGCACACACACAAGGCTCTTCTCATTTTTCATCTTCATCTCATCTGATCATTCCAATACATAGACATGGCCGTCTGGAATGAAGCGAAGTGGTGAGTGAGAGTTGTGTGAAAATGGTCGGCAAACGCCACTTTGTTTCATGTATGTACCATAACAACAGCCTGTATATCCGCCGTCCTCGGTTTCCCTTTTGAATGACAAATACAGACTGCCGCCGCTTGCCCCTTGTACGTGGTAGTTGGCCGTCGGCTCTTGTTTTTGCGGTTTGTTCGAGTGCAACTTTTTGGCCGCGACAAAGGTGGCGTGAGGTGACGCCACGGGCGGCCTTCGTCGCTGCTATAGCTCTTTGATGTAGGGTTAGTGTGTCTGGGTCTTTAAACTAGCTTGACCCATACTAGGGAATACATGTCAGGTTATCTCACCCTCTGCTGCACAAACATTGACCTTTTTTTTTTTAAATCTTTTAATCTTTTACCTGGTTAAAAAAGAGAAACCTCATTAAGAGCAACAGAGTCCAATCCATTTTTTCTAGGATGGACAGAAGACATACAATAGATGTTGTATAAGCAGCATACACAGAAATACATAATCTGAAGAAATAAATACAAAGCTTACGGCTCGGAGAAGACATTGAGCAACGTTTATATGAGGGCTCAAGGGGCAAGGATGCCATTCACACAGGTAGAAGAGGGAAGAGATGTTAAGAGAGGGTGAAGCAGACAACAAATAATGTGAGATCAATTTGTATACACGAGGGTGGACTGTAGATAGACAGCAGGGAGCATTGTGACTGTCCTTCTAGTACAGTACAGTATGTTGCTGAGATTTGAGGAGGGAAATGTGAATTATCATTAAATTAAGTGATGGTGAAGTCATTCTTCTTGGTGCCTGTCCAAAAACACCACTCCTGTTCCTGGACACTAAACCATTGGTGCCAAAGAAGCACAGTGCACTTTAGTCTCTCCAAACACCGTCATCATGACGTTGGATGAGATGTGCATGCACTAGCTGAGTGGAGAGTGATGATACTGGATTAAATGTTAGTAAAGCCAGAGAACAGTTGGAGGATAATACAAAAAACAATTAAAGGTGCTCTATACGATAGCCAGAGCATTAATATAACATCAAACAACTATTTGCTATGTAAAGATATAGAGGAGTAATGTCTACCTGAGTAGAGAACAAAGTCTCTCTCCCTCTGTGTGTGTGTGTGTGTCGTAATCCGAGCTTCTCTGTGCTTTGTTGACATCGCCGGGCCGGCGGCGCATGCTATTAGTGCATCATGTGAGCGTGCCCCACTGGCTAGCTCATGGCTGCCGGTCTGCACTGCGCTCCTAGGGCGGTTACAGCTGATAACGCCGTCCTGACCGACGACGCCGTTGTAGTGTAGCACCCACCCTCCAGTTCCCCTCTGTCAGCACTGTTCCCATTGTTTTCAATGTTAGCGCTGTTAGCGGCGAGCCACCGACTGAGCTGTCATTAAGGGTGCATTTAGCACCCTTAATACCGACCGCTGTAATAGATTCACAAATAGAGCTTGCAGGATCACATGCCTGTTGTCATGTCTCCAAGTGGAATAGCAGAAATCTCCAGAATGTGCTCTTTTTTTTTAATCAATAATCATTCATTGGAAGGTTTAAGCTAAGCTGTATGCACCAGTCTACTGGCCTTATCTGTTACACTTCATACTGGATGATCCGTCAACATAGCTTTGCCAACAAAATTAAGTTTACTTAAGCTTGCAGCAGTTGCACCTGTCAAACCGCTGGTGTCTGACCTGTTCTTCTGCCAACTATTGATCTCCTCCAGTCAGTAAAAGCCCTGAGGGGATCATACAGTAGCAGGAGCAGACACTATACTGTTAAACTTATTTTTTTTTTACTATTAGAAAACGTATGTATGGCCCCAAGGTTGGTTTCCAGTTCCCCCTGTTAAATAGAAAGAAAACGCTTGTTTGTTCACCCAAATCCCATAATTGACTCCAGGACTGAATACGAAACTTGCACGAATTAACATATTTACGTTCTGTTCTCTGTTTGAAGCGTTGAAAAGACTTAACATGTTCTGTTGGTGGACACATTAAGATAAGTTAGAGGAAGGGTTTATTTCAGTGACAGTGTTGTAGAATAAATGAGTTAATGATAGATTGATTTAATGATAGATTGCTGACATGAGAGGTGACATACGGGAGGCAGCGGGTTCACTAACATCCCCACTTACTGATTAACTTTAAAAGACAGGACAAGTTGATATTTCACCGTTGTTGTTTCAAGGTGAGGAGATCCCATTGAAGTGAAACTCCTCTGCTGACAAAGGCAGTCTGCTCGAGTTACTGTTCATTCATAGTAAGCTTGTGACGGGTTAAAGTCCACACACACACTCATACACACACACTCACACAGACAGACACAGGCCTTATCGAGGGATCTGGCAGGAAACGTGTGACAACCGGAATTTCCCTTTTGAATGATTTGCCTCAGAAAGACGTTCATACTATGACATAAAACTTTAACTGCAGAAACCGAGGTTGCAGCAGTATTACGAGGTAATCTGATAGTCAAAATCAGCTGATCCGACATTGTAAAGTCCACAGGTTAACGTTATATTGAGGAGATACCAGTGATTATACCAACACTAATGTCATCTCAGGTCGTTTGACTTCAGCTGCTGTTGCTGTTTCTGCACTCCAATAACAAAGCAGTAAAAATGTCCGTGAGGCTGTACTGCTGTGACCTAAATGATAACGTTCTCTAATTAGCACTAAACCCAAAGTACAGCTGAGGCTGATGGCAATGTCATTAACTTTGCAGGTATTTTGTCAGAAATCAAAGGATTGGGCAAACTTGAATTTTGACCCGATGGCGGTGCTAGATGAAAGGGCAAGGGATCAAATGAGTGATTACGATTAATCCTTTGGGGGGACCCTACATGTCTGTTTTTAAGTATTGTGACAATCCAACCAATAGTTGTTAAGATATTTCAATTAAATGCGAAAAATGCCAATGTCGGTGGCGCCAGATGAAAAATCAGAGTATCGCCAGAGTCATTAGAATATATCTTCATGGGGATCTTGAATATATGTTTGTATGGCAATCCATCCAATAGATGTCAAGATATTAAAATAGACTGTATATAAAAATTGGACGTAGTCACCGTGACGTCACCCATTGGTTTGTGGTCGTTTTGAAGCCTCGAGTTCAGCATTTTGGTCACCATCTAAGTTTTTTGCAACCAGAAGCTACACATGAGGGTGGAGCTAAGTACAACCGAACACTGAATAACCCATTTTCAGGCGACCAAAAAGTTATAATTAACTTTCATGACCTGAAAACCCACTCAAGGGTTAATGGTGACAGCAGCCTATCAATCACAAGGTAGCCATGCCCTAAAGCATCCCCTGCTTTATGGTCTATTTGACTCTAAATTGGACCATAATTTACTAAATGAACATCATGCTGTATTGAAGAAGACTTGAAACTCGTGATTGAGACCACAAACTCATGTTTACAATGTTTACTGAGGTAATAAATCAAGTGAGAAGTAGGGTTTAGTCAGACCGATGGGTTCTGGGATTGACCACATTACTACAGCATTGCTGCTAGCACGGCAAAATTGGTGTCTTCAATCTGTAAAAAAAAAAACAAAAAAAAACAGACAGACCAAAAAAGTGGATCACATCAATCTAGCTATCAGTTTTTTGCCCTGGCTTCCTGTGTTAATTATTTTTTAAAATACTGCTACTAGTTCATAAAGCACCAAAATACATCTCTGATCTGCTGCAACGTTATGAAAACGGGTCGACTTACTTTCCTCACCCGAGTCAAAGCTACTAATTTAGAGATGCAGCATTCAGTTTTTATGCACCACATATCTGGAACAAATACATTTTTTTTTATCTTAGATTTTCTTTTAAACTCATTAAAGCTCATTAAACTGATGTATTTTCCTTGCCTTTTATTGCCTCACGCGTCGTTCATATCTCGTCTTAATATCTTTTTTTATTACTTGTGTAACGCTTTTTAAATTGCTCTCTTGAAAGGTTCGATACAAATAGCCTTCTGTAGTTAACATCAAGTTTAATGTCTACATAATGTATGAAATATTGAATATCTGTGACATAAAACAGCACAATTGTTTTGTTTAATAAGTCATTTAGTCGTGTTCGCTGCGTTTATAGAGGTTATAGTGGAAATTACACTGGGTTAACAGTAGGTAGCATCACGAGTCATCTTTGTCAAGAGATTATAAGGGCGAGTGAGTAAATATGTCATCCTGCTACCGAAATTGTTTTTCCAAGGAGTGGAAATTGGTGCCAAACTGCAGTCTGTGTTAAAGCTCCAAATGAATTCTCCGCATAGGTTTTCTGATTGCATTGTGTGCAGTGTAGCAAAAGCCCTCCCTTCATCATTGCTCTTCATCTGGAACAGGAAGTGCCCAGATACGGCGCCTGTTGCAGATGCCCTGTGAGATTAATCACTACCAATCAATACTCATTCCTCTCAGCCCTCTCTGTTTCCTCTCCTTCCTCTCAGGATATTGTCACAGCAGAGAGAGTTGCTATATTTATCTAAGGGGAATTCTGAATGGAGATCACCAAGCTGACAAAAACTTTTTTATTACCCGTCTTAATTTCCTTCCACATGATACAAAAAAAACATCCTTTTTTTCCCCCCCGTTTCATCTTTTAGGATGACTTCGCTGTACGATAAGATATGGGCGGACTGGATTTGGTTTCCTGAAGGCCACGGCTGGGCTGACCTGACGGACCACGATGGCAAAGTTTTCCCTAAAACACGGGACCTGTGGGCCACTATACCCATCGCACTCTGCTTCCTGGTCATCAGACAGATATTTGAGAGGTGAGTCATCTCCAGCGGTGTGTGTCTATGATGTGTCACAGCATCATTTGCCTGTTAATCTCTACCTCTCTGCCTGTCTGATTTGCATGTTTATTCCTAATGTGAGATGATGTTTGTAAGCAGTGTTTTCCTCTTTCCAGGACAGTAGCGACTCCTTTCGCCTCCCTGTTGGGAGTGAGTGACAAGCAGCGTGTTCGTGCTCCTACAAATCCCATCCTGGAGTCCCATTTCCGCAAGACTTCAAAGCATCCCACACAGGTAATGATCCTACATACTTTAGGAAACTAGCACTGCTTCATACAGATTGAGTGTCCTCTGGCAATAGCACAGCTTGAGCCTAATTATGGAATTCAGAGATGTTTGAGGTGTAAATGGACGAGAATGATAGAAATACATCATGTATCTTCACACCCAAGCGTTATGTAACCACTCATTATTTTATAACTCCTGACTCTCTTTTCCTTGTCCTGCTTTTGTTGCCAGAGCTCTGTAGAGAGTTTAAGCAAACAGGCGGGCTGTTCAGTGCGACAGGTCCAGAGGTGGTTCAGGCGGCGGAGAAACCAGGACCGACCCAACAAGCTCAAAAAGTTTCGGGAAGCAAGGTACTTAAACATCTTCAGCCAGACATCAAATACACCCTCAACCACAGCTGTGGACTTGAGTCACGTGACTTTGACTCAAGTCACAAATTTGATGACTTGGACTTTGACACCAGTGACTCGTGACTTCAATGGACCTGAACCCTTTAGCTTGAAAATACTTGATACCTTCTGCCAAAGATTAAAAAGTATATCAACATGGGAGTGGGCAAATATGCTTGCTTTATGCAAATGTCTGTATATATTTATTATTGGAAATCAATTAACAACACAAAGCAATGACAGATATTGTCCAGAAACCCTCACAGGTACTGCATTTAGCATGAAAAATATGCTCAAATCATAACATGGCAAACTGCAGCCCAACAGGCAACAACAGCTGTCAGTGTGTCAGTGTGCTGACTTGACTATGACTTGCCCCAAAACTGCATGTGATTATCATAAAGTGGGCAGCATGTCTATAAAGGGGAGACTCGTGGGTACCCATAGGACCCATTTTCATTCACATATCTTGAGGTCAGAGGTCAAGGGACCCCATTGAAATTGGCCATGCCAGTTTTTCCTCGCCAAAATTTAGCGCAAGTTTGGAGCGTATCTAGACTCCTACTTGCAGAGCTAGTATGACATGGTTGGTTTTCTAGTTTCATATGATACCACTATCTTCTAGCGTTAAAACTCAGCCCGGTACAACCTCCAGAACAGCGTTATTATCGCGTTAACTTTGACAGTCCTAGTTTAATTACTTTTGTAGAGATCCTTTATTGATTTTGAGGACTTACTCTTGGAGAAATAACTGAACTGAACAAACTGAACAGAGATCCTTTATTTGTTTGGGAGCAGGATTTACTCAGGGGGGGGTTGGGGGGAGTTGCTGAAACCCCAGAAAGTGGTGTTTTTTAGTTGAAACCAGTTTGTTTGAACCAGTCCAACAGCATCCAATCAAGTTGCAGGAGAGAACCAGGAAGAACTAACGACACGTCACTGAGCGCCAGTTACTTAAAATGGCATTACATTTGGTGAAGAGCGCAGTATGTCTTGTTTAGGACTCAAATTTCAAAGTTTAGAACTTGGGACTTGTCTCGGGTTTGACTTGGGTGCAAAGACTTGAGACTTATTTTTGACTTGCAAAACAATGACTTGGTCCCACCTCTACCCCCGAACCCATTGTCTGTCTCTGCTTCTAATCTGCCTGCTTTTAATAGCCTGCTTTGAATCACAAAGTAGATGTACACCGTCAAGGAATCAGTCTGAGAAGGAAAAATTACTCCTAGGTAGTGAATGGACATTGCTTTATTTTTAGGGGTCACTGTTGCTGTAGTTTAAAGCCTTGGTGCTAGTTGCTATTACAGAACATCCATCCATCCATCCATCCATTATCTGTAACCACTTATCCCATTCGGGGTCGCAGGAGGGCTGCAGCAGATCTCAGCTGACATTGGGCGAAGGCTGGGTATTACAGAACATCAGAAACATTTTAATTATACTGTATTTAAGTATTCCACGGTGCATTCATGGCTATTCCGTCATCAGTGTTTTGGCTTTCAACACTGACACACCGCACCCACACACACACACAACAAACATTTCCCTGTGTCTCAAACCCCAAAAGCTTTGTGCCATTGTTTGAACATTGTTTGTGTACAAGCGGGATGTTGTTTTTGTGCCGTCTGTTGTGATGTTTAATTTGAATGGGATTTCTGAGACCGCTGTGCATTCTCTTACAGTTGGAGATTTACGTTTTACCTTCTTGCTTTCTTTGCTGGCCTGGCAGCCCTTATTGATGTGAGTACCGTGTCGGAATCACTCATCGTTGTCACAATACGCAAAACAATCACTACATGTCATTTTGTGAAATTTATCCATGAGGTAGACCCTAGTCATTACTGGAAACCTATTTATTATTGATCAACTTTTGTCACCCTGACTTGTTTCTTCTTCAGAAACATAAAGGAGGATGTGTCTGCTACTAATGATATAAATATGGGAAATTGAATTTTGACATTTGTAACCGTAGCGGACACGCTGTTGGATGCCACACAAACATTGTTTTCCACTTTGTTATTGTTTTGTGTTTGTGCATGAGAGTGCTTGTGGTGTCGTGTGGGACACTTAACCCTCATTAATATTGAGTATCCATCACTCCTCAGAAACCATGGTTGTATGATATGAAGCAGATGTGGGATGGCTTCCCGAAAATGGTAAGTTGGAACGTCTCTCCTTTCATTAAAGGGATAGTTCGGGTGTTGTGAAGTCGGGGTTGTGTGAGGTACTTATCCATAGTCAGTGTATTACCTACTGTGGATGATGTTTGGAGAAGCAGACAGGAGCTACCGCACAGGAGCAAAGCAATGTACGGCTGTGGACGGGGACGGCAGCTAAACGTTTTTTAGCCACCTAAAAGAAAGGCTCACCTAAAAAAATCGACATCAGTTTAAGTGTACGCTATATTTAGAATATTTTTGCCACTTTATCTTGCCGTCAGACTGCCCTTTCTGAAGCTGTTTTCTATGCTCTCATTGGGGCAACCAGAGTCCATTGGGAAAAAATCGTTTACCCCACAGAACACTGGAGTTGCTGGTCTACTTCTGCCTCGATCGGCCAGTTTGTTTGTGTTATTGTGTGACTTTCAGAGCCGTTCTAACTAAAGTTACACAATAACACAAACAAACTAACTGATTGAAGCAGCGGTAGACCAGCAACTCCTGTGTTCTGTGAGGTAAAATTACTGGGGGGTTTTTCAATGTAGTCTGGTGGCTTTGGCAAGAGCAAAGAAAATGACTTCAGTTTCCTGTCGGAAACATAGACTATATAGCTCTCTCACGACAAGGTAAACTGGCGGAAATATTCTAAATATAGCGTAAACTTAAACTGATAATGATTTTTTTTGAGGCAAGCTTTTCTTTTAGGTGTTTAAAATATGTTTTGCTGGCGGCCTAGTCCACAGCAGTACATTGCTTTGGTTCCATGCAGTAACTCCTGTCTGCTTCTCCAAACTGGGGGCGTGCTGACTGTCACCTACTGTAGGTAATACACTGACTATGGATAAGTAGCTCATACAACCCCACTTCAAAGCACCCAAACTATCCCTTTTAAGTACAGATTTGAATATTTTCACATCACATAATACATGTAGATAAAATGATTGATACTCTTTTTTCTTGCTCTTTTCTTCCAGCCACTGTTGCCTTCACAGTACTGGTACTACATGATCGAACTAGGCTTCTATGTCTCGCTGCTTTTCAGCATAGCATGGGATGTCAAACGTAAGGTAAGTGAGCTGTCTCCTTAACTTTGTTATTCCCGTGTGCGCACTGTAAAGCCCCTCAGAAACCTTCCATCAGGAGGGATCGCTCACGGAGTGCATGAAATAATGAGAATGATCTGTTGTGCTGGTAGTGTATTCTGAGGTTTGGATATTGATTTCCCCATTAAGATGTCCTGCGTTGTATTGAATGGAGCTGTCAGCTTCCAGAACGGCCATTAAAGATAATGCTCAAGCTCCGCTCGTCCGTTCTGCATTGTCAGTTTGGTAAAGTCAGAGTGAGTGAGCAACAAACTAAAACCGTGTCTCCAGTCGGGGATGTTGCATCAGGGGGTTGCCCTGTGAGTTAATGTGCAACTGGATCTCTGTGGGGAATCGCACCGCGGAGAGACAGACTGACCGTTTTGTCCACAGGTCTAAACTCTGTTGTGAGAGGTGGCAGACCTTTGAGCCTGCCACCTCAGTGCCAGCTCTTGTTTTATAACACAAATACAAGGAGCTAATCTTTTAAACCAACTGTTTTCTGGACTTTTCCGGTGATCCTGTGTTGAAATCAGCCTCTTACCGTGACGATTTATTTTGTAACATTTTGTTCAGTTCCTGTTTTTTTGCTTCTGTACATGGATAATTTTTTTATAACTGTGAAGCCATATAATCTGCCACGTGCGGAGAGTTAATCATTTGTCAATCCCAACGTTGATCAGAACACGCTGTCGATTAGTGACCGATCTTTACAGCTCGATCAATAAGTGACCAAACGGGATTGGATTTTGTTTTTAAACCATCTCTGCCTCTCCGTTTTTTTTGTTTTTTTCTTTGTCCCCAGGATTTCAAAGAGCAGATAATTCACCATGTAGCCACCATCTCCCTCATCAGTTTCTCATGGCTGGTCAACTATATCCGGGCAGGGACTTTGATCATGTTGGTGCATGATACCTCCGACTCTTTAATGGAGGTATGACAACGCGCTAATATGGCAGAAAAAAAGTGGTGGTTCACTGGTTTGAAAGTGTTTTTATTCTACATATTAATTAGTTTCTTGAGTAAAGGAACACATATCATCATTTCACATATCAAGAACAGGGAATTAACATCACACAGCAGTATACATCATTAAAGCAACGAATGTGTTGCCCTCCCTCCGCTCTTCATAACATTTAGCCATATAGCTTAATGATAATGTTGAGGTCAGAGCACTGTTGCACCTCACACAGCTCACTGTCTGCCCTCTAGAGGAGAATGCATGAAAAGGTGATCTCTCTCTCTCTCTCTCTCTCTCTCTCTCTCTCTCTCGCTCTCTCTCTCTCGCTCTCTCTCTCTCTCTCTCTCTCTCTCTCTCTCTCTCTCTCTCGCGCTGTCCTTTCATTCCAGTCAGCCAAAATGTTCAACTACGCAGGCTGGAGGAAAACCTGCAACTTTATCTTCACCGTGTTCGCCGCAGTTTTCATCGTCACACGCCTCGTCATCCTCCCCTTCTGGTAAAAGAAAAAAAACATGTCCCAACAACTGTTACTGTAATTCTGAGTGAATGAGTCACTGATTTCGACATTAATACGTTGCACATATTTCAGAAAAGCACAGTGTGTTTTTTTAAGCCTTTACAAGGCTCCCAGGTATTCATGGAAATTTTTGCAATTTGTGCATTTAAAAAAGAAATAAATGGAAATGACAGAAATTTGAAAACAAAGTTTACATATCTAAAAAAGTTTTTCATGCTTGGCTCAGGTGCAAAGGCTGGCATATACAGAATGAAAACAAGAAGATGTGATAAAGGCTGATGGAAATTATAAACCTTAAAGAATCATGTTGCCAATATTTCTCATTGTCAATAAATCCCACGAAAAGACAACACAACACAAACAATGGATTCATCCCAACATTAAGTGTTATAGGCAAAGTCTGATGGAGCTTATTCCTTTGTGTCATATACCTTACATGTCTAAAAACCATTAGTAGCAGTGTTGGGAAGGTTACTTTTGAAACGTAATAGGTTACAGATTACTAGCTACCCTGTTAAAAATGTAATTAGTAACGTAACTATTTTAATTACTTCATCAAAGTAATGTAAGAAATGAACTGGGCAATAAAGCTGAAAAGAAAAGCTCCTAAAAACATAAACTTAAACCAGGCACCTCACAACAGTTCTCAACACTGATTACTGTCAAACGTTTATTAAATGTTCTTAAAATAACGTGGATTAAGACAGAGCTACAGCATGAATGTTGTATTGTACAGAAAAGAATATATTCGGAATGTAACTCCCTCTGTAATCACCAACATTTTGATTAGTAAAGTAATTTAATTGCACTCTTGTTCTCAGTAACTGATTACAAATACTTTTATTTTGTAATTTAATTAAGTAACTCTGTTACACGCAACTAGTTACTCCCCAACACTGACTATTAGTTATGACAAACATGGGCGCTGTAGTTTATTCTGAGTCAATCCTGCATACACACACACCCAGAAAATGCACTGTTCACTCCTGTTTGAGTAATCTCTGCTAAAAACTACAGTGGCCAGCTGCTTTAAGAGGTTACTACACCCCTTTTTTTTTAATTAAATTATATATTTGTGATCCTTTTCTTTTTGGCTGACAATAAGAAAAATATAGAATAATACCAGCATTATTATTATTATTATTATTATTATTATTATTATAATAAACCGTGTTATAATTAATATAGTTAATAATTATATTATTATTGCAGTAAACACATTAATGTTATGCTGCCACTGTAACACGCCTCCACTCTAGAAAACCCTCCAAATGAAAAATAATCACAATAGCAGCTCAAAAGAGACAAATTCATTTGTTTAGAAAACAAAATGCAATCTTGGACATTTCAATTATGCAATATGATCATGTCTTTGGTAGATGATGGAACCGCGCACTTTATTTTGCACAAATTGTGTGAATTTTCTTAAAAACTTGAGCAACAATTTAAATGGAAGTACAACAACAGACACATTGTGTACACTTCTGGCTCCTCTCAATGGGCTTTTGATGGCGACTGTACTGTAGGTGGCTCTGACTGGACTCTCTGTTCTGCCTTTGTCCTCCCGTCCAGGATCATATATACGACGTGGGTGTACCCCCTGACCCTCTACCCCCCCTTCCTCGGCTTCTACTTCTTCAATGGGCTAATGTTGGTGCTGCAGGCCCTGCACATCTTCTGGGCCGTGCTCATCTTGCGCATGGTCGTGAAGTTCCTGCCAGGCAATGTATGTACGATCCGCCACTTTTCAAATATATCACCCAACTGTGAGCAACGGTACAAATTGTATGTCTCGTTTCACCCCAACAGGAGATTGTCGAGGACGAGCGGAGCGATAGAGAGGAGACGGAGTCGGAAGACGAGGACGAAGGTCGCGGGGATAGGGAAAAGTTTAAGAACGGCCACGCGCAGAACGGCTACGCTCTCCTCAACAACAACCACAGCAAGGCGGACTGATGGGACTGTGAGATGAGGCTGTGCGAGGAGTGACGACGGGCCCCTCACATGTGGCCATCAACCTGAAAGCCAAAGAACGGGAGCGTGGCATGTTGAAAGGGGCAACAGGCGGCAACACACACACACACACACACACACACATACACACATACACACACATACACACTCATATCTTTACCCTCCTTTCTGAAACCCCCAAAGTGGATAATTTCACTTCTCCGTGGATTACATTAAATTAAATGGAGAGACTGCGATGGAGAACCACAATGATCTGCTTAGCAGCTAAGCAGCAGAGCGGTTATCACATTACACACACCTCTTCTTTTTGCTTTTCGCTAAGATTTTGTGCTGTTGACCCAAGTTGCCACATGCCAAATCTGCCTGCTTGTAGCTTTACGTTTATGTCCCTGGAAGTGTTTTAAACAGACGCTGTGGTTAGGACGGGGGGCGCTCCCCTCCTGCACAGTCGGTTAAAACTCTCCCAAGTATTACCGCCCTTTAAAACCTGACTGATTTTTTGCTCTAAATAACCACACTGAAGTCAGTGACACGGTGAGGAGCTCTACGGTGTCTATTTCTATGGACCATAACCTGATTTAAGTCTATTTACTGAGGTATCAGTTAATAATAAATTTGTGCGAGTGAGTCATTGCAGCTGCCAGTTTGTCACTTTTTCTAAAAAAATATATTTGTTCTGATGTTTAAAATGAAATAATTGGAGGTAAATAATGTTTATTTTTAACAGTCTGAAAAAAGTGCAAGAAGGTGCTACATCTGCCACGTGTGTTGAAATGTGCCTTGTGTGGAAGTTTGTCTTAAAATGCTTTGCCTCTTCTGGGAAGCAGAACGCACAGAGATAGATGATTTTTAAATGTTTTGTTTAATATCTTTTTTTTTTAGTTGTATGATTTTATTTTTTGCTTTATTTGTTTTCAGTCCAGTCAACGGTTTAAATTTGGGAGCAATTTGTTGTGAGTGTAACCCAAACCAATCAGTAACTGTTTATGAATTCTTTATGGGCTGGAAGAGTCGATAGCATTTCCATTCAGTGTTGTTTTTCCCATCCATCCAAAGATGCACTTTATGGTTTCCTCTATAGATCAGCGTTGACTAAAATATCTTGTAAACAAGCTTAGTAATAGTGTCTCAACTCAAACCTGATTTCTTTTTAGCTATAGAGGGTATGATTTAAATTTTGTTTCATATTTATTCTCATTATTATCTACCCACGATCTTCCTCTTTGTCAGAGTTTTGGTTCATTTTGTAAAAAGAAAATTTAATGAAATCTTAAGTAAAGAGGTAAAAATGAAACACCAAAGTACGGTTTACATTTTGTACTACCTTGTCATTTGCAAGTGCCTTCATCATTTCAAGTGTTAATTGTAAAAAAAAAAAGAAATGTGTCCCTGTTTGTCTTTATTTCTGCTGTCTTCTTTTGTGCCCCGTCACATCCAACACTCCGTTGCACTGTAACGCTCTGGGCCTCTAACGTTCCTGCCTCGGCTCACGACGACCAATCACCTGCAGCGGCGCCCCTCTCGAGAGCTTTGCTTCTACAGAAAGGGTTTTTAATTCTGCACTCATGTGTTGCTGAGATGTAAAATCATAATGATGATGACGATAAAGAAAAATTGTGGATAACTATTCTGTGTCTTTTACAGTTTTTCTTCTTTTGCATCAGAATCTGAAATTACTATTTAACATTCAAGGATGAATAAAAGATGACTAAGTGGTAAATTGCTGTTTAAGGTAATTGAAAGTTGAAAACTATTAGTTGATTAATTAATTAGTCAATCAACTGAAAATTGATGTGATTTGATGATAAACTGAAAATTGGTTGGACAAAAAAGGCTTTATTTTGGACTTCAGGAGATTTGGATCTAAGCAATTGATTAACCAAGGATATAATGAATAAATAATGAAAATGACTGTTAATTGCATTCTCTTAAGTGTTAATTTCCCCTTAATAATGAAGGAGATCTGCTGGTTGTTTTTCTATTAAATAATTAATCGTTTAGACTTTACAATGTAAGAAACTAGTGAAACAAATGCTCCTCCAATTGCTTATTTTGTCTGACCAAACAGTCCAAAACTCAAAGATTTAAATTCACAATAAAATAAAAAAAAGCAAAATCCAGAATATGTTTAGCATTTTTGCTTGATAATCAATTAACTATTTGAGTAATTTATAAAAAATTATTTCCCACAAAATGTATGTCAACTGACTTAATTAATCACTATGACACTGTAAACTTAAAACCAGAAGAAGTTGAAATCATTATGTAACTCAATCAGAAAGTCCCATTTAAAGGGGAACAACACCTAAATTAAGAATTCCAATAAGTTATTTCTAAAAATACCTCGTACCTCTTACGGACTCACAGAGTCCACCATGTTACCGAGCATTGGCTCCAGAAAGCCTTTCATGTGTTTACGTTATGTGAAGGCTACCTTAGTTCTCCATCACGCTTGTGAAACTGTGGTAATGTGAGCCGCAGATTGCTAAACCGTGGCACCGCCAGCCGCCGTCTGACTTCCGTTGCTCCTCCTAAAGTAGTGTAATTATGGTAAGGATGGACCCTAAGCGAGGCCAACGGCGTTACTATGGTTTCGCACTCGGCGGCTCACGTTACTGCAGTCTTGGAAAGGGAGGACGGACCGGTTGCAATGTGCAACCACACCACTAGATGCCACCAAATCCTGCACACTGTCGCTGTAAACTCCTTGTGTATATGAAAAATATCTTATCCGTGGCATTTGATTGTCCTAATTCCTCCTTGACATTTTGAGAACAACAAATCTGTGATTCTTTGGACTGAACAACCAAAAGATAAAGCCTATAATCCAGGAGCTGATGAATGTGCCTCTCAATGTGACACAAACATAAACACACTTGTCTCGGAGTAGATATTCGGTCATTGCGGAAGTGGAGCAAACGCAGTCTGGCATCGCGTTCGCCATCCATCAGTCATCGGTTCCGTTGGTGTAGGGTAGACCTGAAGGCACCATGGAGCTATTACTATATCAGATGGCACAGTGTAGTGGTGACACACCTGGCTGGCACACTTTTGGGAGGCAAACCGTTGCCAAAAATGCCTTTATAATCATCTTGGAGAGAAAGAGTTGGCCTTCGTCCAACTTTAAAGCTCGAGAGCTTCTTTTTCCATCCATTATAAAAAGAAACCAGTTCTTGTTTCTACCTCCTTCCTCTGCCACTTTCCCCTTACAGTATTTTGGCGGCCGCCTAAAAGGCCTTCTTGGCTAATTGCATATGGAGTGGGATCACTTTACCCCGGTGCCTCCACACTGTTCTTGTCACTGGCAGCATCACTGTAACAATCTCCATTTTAAAGCGGCAGGGTCAATTTCCACCCAGGTCTCGCATCTGGCTCTGCAATTTAATTGCTAAATGCATCTCCTGTTTCTGCGTCCCCAACGTCTGGGCTTTACCCCCCTCTTCTGTGTCCAGTCTTACTCCTCCTCTTTAAATCTTTGCCTTTCCTTTCCTTTCACATTACGTTTTCCCTCCTCCCCTTGTTGCCTTTTCGGCCTTGTGTAATGAATAAGCTCAGTGTCGCCTGAGGTGCTTGAGTTCTAGTGGTGTGAAGTCTAATTGGTGACAGCGATGGAGGTCCTTGTGACAGGAGAACAAAAGCTGTGGGGTGTTTGATTCACTTGTGAACTGTGTAGACCGTTATTCAATTCCTGCTTAAGTATTAATAAAGGCTTTACACGCCAGGGGGAGGTCGCCAAGGTGCAAGTGTATGCTTGTGTATCTTGCATGTGTGTGCATGTGTGTGTGTGTGCAGGAAGCTAATTTGTGGGCTGCTCATTTTTCCTGGATGATCACGAGAAGAGGGGGGGGACAGTAAAGCCTTTGGTAACTGATGACTGTCTTATGTAACTCGAGCAATAAGGAACCTCGGAGGGAGCCGAGACGGAGATGCTATGAAAGCTTTTCAAAGGTTTGGATGGGTGGTGGATGGTGGAGACACTGAAGCAACAAACAACATGGTGACCATGCAGAATGGTGAGTTTGAAATCATAAAGTTTCTTCAGTTTTTTGTTTTTTTCTGATATGGTTCTCTAGTTTGAAATCATGTGTTGCTGTCAGCTTTTATTAAAACTACTCCATGATTTTGTCTGTTTAAACAATATAAGCAATAACTGCTTCTTCCCATAAAGTTTTCACAATTAATTTAGAGAGACCTAATCTATCTGTTTTGTTAAAACCTGACATTTTCCTCTAAATAACAACCAGGGAGAAAAATGCTAAACACTGAATAGTGAATATATCACGCAACAATTTATTTTGAGTGTGTTAACTTGTCCAATATATAAGCAGTAGATCTGAAATACATTAGTTGATTAATCTCATGGTAAAGTCACAGAAGGTTATTCAAAATATATTTTAATTAATCATTTAAGTCATTTTTCAAGCAAAAAAAAAATCAAACATCTGGATCCAGCTTCGAGAAAATTGAGCACTTTGCACTGATCTTTGTTTCATGTAATAGTAAACCAAATATCTCTGGGGTTTTGGACTGAAAACATGCAATCTGAAGACAATATCTTGGCTTTCCAGGATATTGTGGTGGTAATTTTACACACCAAATGATTAATAATTGAATCGAGAAATTAATCGGAAGATTAATTGGTAATGAAAATGACTATAGCCCTTGAAAATAGGAAGAGAGAGCGGGGAGGGTATGACATGCAACAAAAGTCCCTGATCAGAATCAACAGGGACATTGCAGTTATGCACTAAGCTACCGGGATGATGAAGACCATGCTTTAAGTCCTATGTGCTGTCTCTGCATTCAGAAACTGTAACCTCTTTAATCTTTGTCTGTCTTTCTCATTTGTATTTCCGGTGCTATACCAAAATCTGTGACCGCAGAGAGCCAGCAACACATGAGGTCACCATTTCTGTTGGCTGTCGGCAGAAAATGTGACCCCACTGTACCTATCTTTCACTTTTCTCTTAAAGATCTTTAATGTAAAAATATTAAAATACATTTATGTTTTTTTAAATTTAGTTATGTGTGTTTTCTGTCACATATTTGCCTCATTTACAGGTACAATGGGGTCACATTTTCCGGCATGAAGCAGCCTAATCACCATCGTCTCAGGAGCTCCTCTGACTGTCCTGCTTCTAGAGTGGTACTGAACTGACGAAGAAACAGTTAAAGAAGGATCAGCAGACATCATCGCCTACATGGACAAGGCTCCTCACCCTCCCGCGCCACAGTTTGAGGTGGACGTTGACCTGGGCTTTGCTCTCTTCTTCCTCTTCATCCTGTGTTTCTTCCTGCTGGTGACGGTGGTGCGCTGTGCCCAGACTGTGGTGGATCCTTACGGCTCCATCTCCACCTCCACCTACCAGGAGGAGCAGATCACCTGAGAGAAAGAGAGAGAGAGAGAGAGAGCAGGGAGAAATCAGTCAGTAACAGGAATCTGCAGGACTCTCACTGCTGTATTAGACCATGCATTTTTATGAAGTCTACGTCACATACAGGAGTCAGGCCACTTCTGAACAAAAAGGAGTCATCTTTCAGCTACACTCTCATGGAAATCACAAGACATGTATCAGGTTGTGTGTGAGTGTTTCTGACTTAAATACCTTTCAAATAACCCATGGGTAGATTACACTCCCCCGGGCCCAATGCGTCAAGAGACCTGACCCAGCCGGAAAGTCAAAGAGCTCAGTCGAAAGTAACAGTGTCCTCATCACGTTTATTTGCTCCTGATAATGATCTGAGTCTGTTAAAGGTCTTATTGATAATCTTTTTATGCAGACGACTATTTTTTTCAAAAAAATAATACATCCACAGAGCCTTTAGAAAGGTGCAGAATAAAAGTATAGCTTTTCCTGAAAAAAATTATTATGACTGTGAATTTATCATTTGAAAAATTTTGGCGGGTCCAAAATGAATGTTTTGTTTATCTCTGTGGAAGATTTCTGATGTTTGGTCCCCACTTCTAACAAGGCTCGTGAGCCAATAGAAGAACGACATTGGTATCACGTGCTATATCTCTGTGTTGTCAGTTAGTGTGGAAAAAACGGATAAATGGAAAGATTGACAGTAAGTGCCTGGCAATGACTTGTTGTGAAGTAAATGGAATGGGGTGGTGAATGTTATTTATGTTATCAATCTTAGGAGAAATCGTATATATATATTTTTTTTATTACATATTTCTTTATTTTTCATATACAACACAGCTACGTTTGTGTATACGTAGACAATAAGCCTATTTATACATTAAAATAGTAATTTACATGTCTGTGACCAGGGGCCCACCGTCTCATAATCTGTCCATAGAATAGCCTGTTAATGCAGCAGCGACTAACTTATGTGTTTCTCTGAATAGACCTAAACCATCTTATTAGACCAGGGGTCAGCAACCATTACTATCAACAGAGCCATTTCAAGCAAAAAAAAGAGAAAAAAATCTGTCTGGAGCCGCAAAACATTTGAGAATTGTGATGAATGTAACACAGTTTATAGTCCAAGTACATAGTATATAAGTCTAATGCAGTGAGGGCCCAAAGTGCAAATGTACTACGGAGTATTAGGGCCACATTGAGGGGAAAAACATCTGAGATTTACAGAATAAAGTCATAATATTACGAGAAAAAAGTAGTAACATTACGAGAATAAAGTCATAACTTTACAAGAACAAAAGTCGTAGTATTACAAGAATAAAGTCCTAACTTTACGGGAAAAAAGTCATTAAATTATGAGAATAAAGTCATAACTTTTCGAGAATATAGTCAGAAGTTTACGAGAAAAAAAGAAAATAACATGTAAAATTACTACTTTATAATATTATTACTTTATTCTCTTAAACTTCTGACTTTATTTTCATAATACTACGACTTTTTTCTTGTAAACCTATGACTTTATTCTCAAAATCTCAGATTTATTTTTTTCCTCAATGTGGCCCTTATACTCTGTGGCACCATAGACCTACAACAATGATAAATAAAAATGAAAATGTAAACAAAAAACAGTTATTCATTTCCATTTTTATAAATCCACAGGGAGCCACTGGAGAGGAGCTAAAGAGCTGCATGTGGCTCCGGAGCCGCAGGTTGCTGACCCCTGACCTATACCGATCTGTGCAGCTATAGATCCTATTCCTAAAGGGACATTGGGACTGTAGTTGATGTCTTGCTCATTGAAAAAGAAAAAACAAATTAAAAATGACAGAAATTATTTTGGACAGTAAACTTTTTGCATGTCGTATAACCTCTGATTTTTATGAGATACTATTTTTTGAGTGTCCACTGTGACACTGGCTTAAATAACCCCTATCCAGCCTTCCACTCCAGGCCAGCAGGTGGCGGTAATGCACCTCTGAGCTGATTTTGCCAACCGCTAATAAACACCAACGAAGAAGAAGAAGCAGCTAAAAGCAAGGAACACAACAAAAGTGTAAAATGGAGGAAGCTGGCGCGGTTTTATGCAAATATTGTTTAATATAGAGCATTGGCAGAACATGTTAGCCGTTCATATTTGCATAATCTTCACAACAGTCGTGACACGAAATCAAGACGACGGTTTAACTGCGTCTGTTTAAACCTTGTTGTTGTTTTCAGTGCTAGCCTGAGAGCTAACAGTTAGCTTCAGTTAGCTTCAGTTAGCTGCAGCCAAACGTCTCCTCGTATCTTAGCAACACCTTAAATAAATACCTGCATTGTGTTGCTACCGATCTATTGTTGTTTTGAAGCTGATATCCAGGTGACGTCAGTGGGTAAGTTGTTTTTGGTTCATGTATTAATGTTACACTGTTAGCCCAACATGCTAAATTACAAGTGATATAATGTTATTTATGATAGTTAGATAACATTAATATAAATAAGTCAAAACACACAGAAGCTCATTTAGTACTGTCATGCTATAATGTCCACTGAAAGCCTCTAAAAACAGTCAAAATATGACAACTTCCTCATCATAATGATTGAGATAAGATGTTCCTTTATTTCATTTATCACAGAAGACGCATCTCTTTGCAAATAACATAAAGTATTGATCTTTTCATATAAACTATTATTAAAAATCGTTACAGGCTTTTTGATAATCAATACAGTAATAATAATGAAACACTTGGTATTTTTGATATTTTCTTCCACCCCTAGTAAACATTGAGTCAGTGGTACCAGACAGTAGAAATATGGATCATGTAACCTTAATCCCTGACTATTTTTAATTTAGGAATTGCTTTTTAAAAATAGTATTTCCTAGAATAAGAAAAACCTGTCTGCCATGGTGGCAGGTGACCTGAAATATTTTACTTGCCACAGCCAAACTGTATTTGGCAGTAGCTAATTTCATTCCCTGATTAGGAATAATTGATTAATTAAGATAAGATAAGATATTCCTTTATTAGTCCTGCAGTGGGGACATTTTCAGTGTACAGCAGCAAAGGGGATAGTGCAAAAAAAACAAGATGCATCAGCTAACACAGTAAAAAAAGAGCTAAACAAAGTGTAACAGAATATGAACCATTTAAATAAATTTCTTTGTACTTTTTTTTTTACACATTTCTTTTTAGTTCATTCAGAGTGGGAACCTCCGATACTGTCGAAAATGCGCGACAACAGGAATAATAATATTATTTTTTTTACAGGTTCTGTCCTCCTTAAATGACAACAAAAACAAAAGCAGATAATCACACATTAGCTAAAATGATATAAGATAATATCAGACAATTTACCGACCATGTAAATATCATTGTCCTGATCTAATGTGCAATTTGTGCCCTTACACCTTACACTGCTACTCAAACAATATGAGGTATCTACTGGAGTTCAAACTCCTATTTTAAATCGTGTGTGTGTGTGTGTGTGTGTGTGTGTGTGTGTGTGTGTGTGTGTGTGTGTGTGTGTGTGTGTTGCAGTGGTCATGGAGGTGGGCGAGATGGAGACGAGAATGCCGGAGAGAGTAGAAATCAAGATAAAGACTGAATCTGATGGTGATGGTAAGCACAGAATTGCGTTAAATGAAAAATAAACATTGTAGCTTTTTACCAAGTTCAAGTTCAACCTTGTTATCCATAAAAGACATTGTTGGCAATTATTGGCAATTATTTGTCTTGTCTATGAAAAAGTTGTGTCCTTAAATTCTAAGAGTCCATAACCATATATATGATACATACAAGCTCCAAATCACACATATTTGAGAAGCTGGAACCAGCAAATATTTGGCGTTTTTGCTTGAAAAACGACTCAAGCGATTAATCAATTATCAAAATAGTTGCTGTTAATTTACAACTAATGGTTTCATTGATTAAGCTCGAGAACACAATAAACTCTGCTGCAGTTTTTTGTTTATTGCAAGCTACAATTTCGCCAATGCTTTCTTCTTTGCAGAAAATATGTCAGATTCCCCATGTGAGTCCGTTCCTTCCACAAGTGAAACTCCCAGCAAGGAGACACAGTTGTATTACGGTTCTGACTCTCTCAGTGTGATAAAAAGGGCAGTGGTGGTCTTGACCCGACTCCCGGAATATAAGATCAGCGCTCTGCGACCACCAACGCCTCAGCAGTTCTACAGCGAAGACGACTCCCTCAGCAGCTCTGATTCTGATATGCAGTGGGAACCAGATGATTCAAGTGGATCTGATTTCTCCCTCTCAAAAGATAAAAAGAAAACTGGAAAACACCCTACTGCACCACACACCAGCAGTAGTAGTAGAAACAACAACAATGGTAATGCCATGACCTGAACATGAACACCACTATCACTCACAGAGGAAAATATCAAATTAATCGCCACTCACATAATGACAATTTTTAAATGTGACTTTAAGTTCATATTTATTTCCCTTATTATTCCCATGGCCAGTCATTCATATTTTACTATCCCTCAAACTCATACGTTTTAATATACACATTTTGTGTTTTTTTTCCACAGTGCCAGAACCAGCCCCTGTAATAGTGTCGTCGGCGTTTGCCCATTGCTCAAATGAAACCACGAAGGTCCGTCCTAACTTGCCAGATCAAGAGGTCATCGTGGACACGGTGGTCTTGGCCAGGAAAAGGTCTATGAGATGGCAACGGGGAAAAATAGTGGATTTAGTAACAAGAGGTAAGAAATTTATCTTTTTGGCAGGAAATTGTACTTTGTGCTCAGTATGTACCGAACACCTGGGTTTTTACTTAAAGCTGCAGTGGGTAGAAATGGAGCAAATATGATTTAAAAAAGTTATTTTTTTATAAAACTCATTAAAGTCACTATATCCTGACAGTAGTGCATGAGACAGGTAATCTGAAAAAAAATCATGTTCCTCTGTGTCAAATGCTAAACATTTGTTGGTTCCAGTTCCTAAAATGTGTCTTATACTAGTTTATATAGTTTTGAATGAGTTTGAATATCTTTGAGTTTTGAATGAGTTTGAAGACAGGTCATTGGAATCTGGGGAAATGTGGTGGGGTCTTTTTGAACTATTATATATACTAAATGACAACTGATTAATCAAAAAAAGAACTGACAGGTTAATTGATAAAACTAATTGTTAGTAGAAGCTCTAGATAATTTTAATTTTCGTAGGTTGTTTTTATACACAAAAATGTAGCTGCCACATTCCTCACATGCAGATACAACAGTGTATGTTCATGTGAACAGATTTTTGCACTTCTGTAATTCATTTCAAATTAACTACACAATGAAGCAAAAAATGACACAATGGTGATTTCACTCATTGACATTTTGTTATTTGCAGAAGATGGACGGTTGAAGTACAAAGTTTGTTTTGAAGAAAAGGGAAAGAGCCTCGTGTCTGGCCACCACATCGCCTTCGACACCACACCGAAGCTGGAGCAGCTGTATGTCGGTGCTCGGGTGGTTGTCAGGTGTCAAGATAACAAGTTCCGGTTCCGGCCTGGTGTTTTGGCAGAGCTCCCCAGCAGAAAGAACCGCTTAAGGTGCATGATTGAATGAGTGTTTATCCCTACATGTATGAATCACCAGATGTTGTGTTTATTGTTAGAAGAAGCTAATACCTCCTTTTTATAGAAAATCAAAATGCTTTGGTAAAGGTTTGATTTGATGTAAAACATTTTAATTTTTCCAGGTTCTTGGTCTTCATGGATGATCACACGCCGATCTACGTTGGTTTACCTTTATTTCACCTGGTTTGCAGACCACGTAAGTTTGGCTGTTATCTCACGCACACTTTGTTTTCACACCCAAAAGCCAACTATCCTGTGTGTTAACTGTAAATTCTTAAATCATGTCCAGGGCCTTTATTTATCTCTATCGCAAAGAGAACCAATCTCAGTGTAACTTCATTCAGTCAGTCACTTATTTAGTATGCATACTGTCTGTTGTGAGTATGCTGTCACTCTTCCTATGAAAAACACACTAAAACCTGTTTAGAATTAGTATGTATTATGGATTTGGAACACACGAAATGTATCGTGCAAACATCGTGTTATTTGGTGAACATGTTCATCCGAAGCGACAGAGTGCATTCATTTCAAGCATGGCTGACCCCACAAAGAATCAAAGCCTTCAAATCTTTGCCCCCGTTGAGAAGCACAGTTATAACTACCATTGTACTGCCAGTGATCTCAGTAAGAAGAGCGACCGACTTTTTCTTTATTTTTGTTTTTTTGACAGTGGAGAATGGTGTAGACGACATACCAGACAGCCCTCACAAATCTTTCATAATACAGTACCTGAAGGACTGGCCATACCCACATTTAACCCAGTACAGAGCTGGACAGACGCTTAATGTCGAGTTAAATGGAAGCCAGCAGAAATGCGAGGTGCAGGTGGTCGACTGCAGCTTGATGCAGGTTCTTTTTCAGGTCAGTATCATTCAACACTGCTGTTGTTTAAACTATTAATGTCATGTTTGTTTAAATCTCTGTGGTATAATGGGGTTGTTTTTTGTCACTCTCAGGATAATAATCAACATAAGGAGTGGATCCATCGAGGCTCCATGCGACTTGAACACATGGCTAGATTTTTGGAAATGAAAGGAGCGGAAGAGCACACCGATGATTCTGACTAAAAGCCCACAGACACAGGAAGGATTATGATATGGCTCTGGAATCTAAAAGATTTTTTTAGGAAACATTAACTGAACCATTTCCGCTCAAAATTACATTTGCAATTTATGAGAGGATCACACATGAATGACTCAAGTTCGACATTTGTTCCAATCTGTTTTTCTTTGGGGTTTTTTTGTTAAAAACTTAAGTTGTTGCACACATGTGCAGGAATAGTTACTTGGTGGATTATTGCGTTTCCAATTTAAGTTGTACACCGTTAAAACATAGCGAACAATGGTCATTTTCAGTTTGTTGTGAATTTACCTCACAATAACTTTTGACAGGATATTCAAGCGACTGTAAGTTCAAATAAGCAAGTGATCATGTCACCGATATGATTATTAGCATCTTGTGTTTAATTGTTGACAGGGTGCATTTACTGCAGACTTTCTATCTGAAATACTGGAGGTGATATTTGTTGGAACATTTTGCAAAGATGCTACATCATATTTTGAGTTTTGCTAGGGTGGATGTTTAGTTTTGGGAAGCTGGAACGACAGAGTTGGACATCACTGTAAATATTTTTTGCTTAATATCCTTCAGTTGTTTGATTTTATTTTAATATGTCCTATTTGCATTGGATGACATTTATTCAGCTGATGCTTTCATCCGATGCGACTTACAATAGGTGCATTCAACCATGTGGGTACATCATCTCTATCAAATATGCTGAACTGCTTCAAGTTCAAGGTATTTGTTTTTAGTCTTGTAAATCATTAAGATCTGGGCCCAGTTCTTCATACGTGAATGACGAGTTATCCAGATTAAAATGTTGACCGTTTGACTTGAGTTGGGATTTTTTTGTTCTTCGAAGTTTGCTATATTTCTATCAGGATAAGTCCTTAAGCACAAACCTGCAAAAAGGGCGGGCTTATTGGCGGTTTACTGTGAACCACGTACATCAACTCATTTTTAAATACAATGATGTAATAACGTTTTTAGATGAGATCATGCAGGTTATTATAAACTCCCCATGATCTGTAATCACAACTAAATTGTCATAATAAAAATTTACTTGTACTTATACATGATAAAATAAAAATAAATACAAGTTTGGAAACAAGAAACACTTTAAAATGGAGAAAATTAAATCCTCTGAAAAAAAAAACAAGATTTCTTTTTATAAAGTTTGTACATATGTGTTCAGATGTTTGTATGTACTGTATGATATTACTTTAAGATATTTCTTTTTCTTTTTCTTTTTTAATGATTGTAAACAAAAAAGAACCAAACCAAATTTTAGTTTGAGAAACTGTGATTCATTTAAAAAGACCAATGGAGCCAGAACATGTGGCATTTAATTTGACATTAAAATAGGAATTTGTCTTTTGAGAACTGAAATGTATTGAATGTTTGACTGCAGAACTCACTTTCCTGAAAATTGAATTAAAGCTGCTTTTAATAAGGATTCATTTTCATAACAGGCTCTTGATTAGCACTTAAAAGTGTCTTGCTCATCCATCACTCCTAGACAGTTTAACAGAGATGAAAGTATGTGTTGAAGGACTGCAAGCGTCTGGGCCGGCAAAAGACTGAACTTCTTCTCTTCAACACTTTGTCTTTATTAAAATCTATTGGCGTCTTCAAAAACAGGTTGAAAAATTGCACTGGAGAAGTCGCAGAGTTTGATGCAAAGGGAGTTTATTCTGTCACCAAAATGAACACGAGTCAATTTGTTCCGGAACAAAAGAACTGAATCTCTCTTCCCAATCATTTTCTTTATGTCACCCATGATGTCACCTGTTACTATCTACTTGGGCAATGTCTGCCATGACTGGCCCACTGCCATAATCTCATTAGTTTTCTAAAAGTTCAGCAGAACGTCTGATCTTGGAGTACAAACAAAGGCTCCTTCTGACAGATTTACACATTTTGGCCACATGCCACTCTCACTCCCACACTCGGCCTTGTACTTTTTGCTTATGCCAGAAAGATTGTACACTGCTGAGCTTGGCAGTTCACCCGAAGGTTACGGCTGCAGTTTATATGGAGGCCAAAAACCCTTGTATTTTGGCTTAAATGGTGCATCAAACACATTTTCTGTGTATGTAAGATCAACATTAGCTGTATAAAATACATGATATATGTGATTGAAGATACCCTGATACATGAAAGTATACCACAACATATGGAAACAACCCTGATGGAAACATTGGGGAGCACAATGTAGAACAAAATGACACCAGTAACAATGCAGGAACACACATGAAATGAGATTATTATTATTAATAATAATAATAATAATATTTTTAAATAGTTTTTATTTCAAACTCAGTATACAAAGTAACAGAAGGAAATATTAGAATCACTGAAATACAGATGAAGGATAGCAAAAACATAAACAAAAAGCAATGCCAAACATAAAAAGGACAACAGAAATAAAACAAATCCAACATAAAATAAATAAAAAAGAAAAACACGCAAGAGTACGACAATAAATTCACTTAAAAACTTTGAAGATATTGCATACATTCATTGTTTTCATAGCTTTTTTGCACTGCACCGTCTACCGTCTCGACCCATATTGCACAGACAATAGCCCAATATTACACAGATGCAACATATTGCACTGTCCCTATTTAACATATTGCACTGTCCCTATTTAACATATTGCACTGTCTAACCATATTGCACTGCCATTATGATAGCTTTATGTTACGAGTTGTTGAGGAGATTAATAGACATAGGCAAGAATTAATGTTTTATTTTATTTTATTTATTTTAATTTATTTTTATTTTATTTTTTTTATTTATTTATTTATTTTTTTCCTGCCAATCTCCTGCTCCACACTCCAGTCCAGTAGGTGACGGTAATGCACCTATAAGCTGATTTGCCAATCGCCAATAAACAACAAAGAAGCAGTAACACACTCTCGTACAGGGGGGGTGGTAACAGAGAAAAGAAAAAGAAGAAGAGCATGCTACACGATAGGTAAGATGTCTCCCTTATCTCTTAGTATACTAGCATACTAATTACTTCACTTTTACAACAGAAAATGCTTCATGGACGAGGATTAACCGACGAGTTTGACTAATGTGTCTCGAATATTATTAAATGAGTATTGATTTTAGTCCAAGCTGATAATGCATGTACCACCGGGCACTGCTCAGCTAAAGTTCACTTTGTGTGTGGAGAAGTAACGTTAAGACTATACTTCACTTACTGTGTTTTGCTTGACATGAACTCTGCAGAATGATGTTTGCACAGAGCTTAAAGGTCCCATATTGTAAAAAAAAATTAAAAAAAGATGAGATTTTCATGTTTATTTATTATAAGCAGAATTAAGTCCTATATAAATAAATACTGTGAAAGTATTGAAACACTCAATACACAGGGAAATACACACAGAGCCCGCATTCAGACACTCTGCTTTTTAAACATGCTGTCAGGATGTCTGTCCATTTGTGATGTCACAAATATACAATATTTAGACCCTTTACACAGATTTAAAGGGACTGATGTAAGAATCAGAAATTCTTGTTAACAGCGACACCTGTGGCTGTTAAGTCAACGAAAGTCAGCGTCGGGCTCGTGCTTGTTCTCGCTCTAAATAGACGATGAATGAACGAGCATCGCTCAAAACAGTGAGGCGACACACGTCAGCTAAAACCACAATATCACTCTATATTTCAGCTGCTTGGCAGTAATGTTAGCTGACCAGACGAAGGTCTTTCCATGAATCACTGCTGATCCTAGCGTTGGCTTTTCCTGCTTCAGCCTCCCAACCGGGGTCGGAGGGAACAGGGGAGACACCGGCACCTGGTCAGAGACGATAACGTTTCTTGCTGCGGAGCCCCGTCACTTCACAAGACACGGGAAACCTCTGTTGGTCTGGAGGAGCTGCAGCAGTTATTACTGCACAAACGTCCACTGTACATTCACTAGATATTCTCAGAGCTACGAAGTCTTCTGCAGTGTGTAGTGTGCGCGCATGAATGTGAGGTGGAGCGAGCTGAGTGAAGGCAGGCAGACAGAGGAGCAGAGACTCCGGCCCTGGAGACCAAAGCTACGGTCTCCTCCGCGTCCTCCGACCGTGGCCAACACTGTTTTGCAAGGCGGGCTTCACTAGATATAACATATTCAGGCCGACAGTTTGAGGAAAATAAAGTTTCTTTTGCACATTACAGTATGTAAACATGTTCTAGTAGAAAAACAAAATACAAGTATGATCCTGAAAATGAGCATGATATGGGACCTTTAATACTAGAAGGCTGTGGTCCACATCCATCTGTTATGTTACCTTTAGCTGACATGATTTTAGAACACTTGTGTGTTGCAGTGATTATGGAGGGGGATGAG
>CAKAOI010003700.1:4654-44116 GCA_916701655.1 Sebastiscus albofasciatus | reverse complement strand
ATGCTGTAATTGGTAGTGGTATATTTTATCACTATTCAATTACTTTTTGTGGTGAAACAGGATATTGAGCAACACTGCTGTTACAGAAAACACTTGAGGCACCTGTACTTTCATGAATTTAATTAGCTGAATAAATATAAAAACATAATATAAACATTACAATATTTCTCTATATTACACTACATTAATATAATAAAGAACAATTGAATTGTGAATAGTCTGTGCACCTCATTTACAGCTACATTACAAAGCCACAGCCAGATTGCTGCCCAGAACAGAGCTTGAGTAGTTGTGTCAGCAGTAACAGTTATGGGCTGTTTGAATTACAAACACAATTTTCTTGGAACTCAGACTCTACTTTCTTTGGCTGCTTGAGAAAAAACTGGAAATCTTGCTTTGTGCCTTCAAAGATGGTGATGATGAAGCTGGAAAACAAAACAAGAAAAGGAGTTATTGTTTAGTTTCTAGTTTCTTGCGAGAAATGTCTGAGAAATGTCTCTGGGACTAGTTTATAATTTTGTGGAAATGTTTCTTTATTATTATTATTTTTCTTTCTTTATTTCTTCATTTTTAAAAAAACTAAATAATTATGAGGTGCCCTTTTTTCCACTTGAGCACCTGCCCCCCCAAAATGTTTGTGCCCGGCGCTGTATAACCAGAGTTTCAATAAACAACTTGAATCTTGAATGGTGAGGGGAGTGTTAGTGTTTCTTTCAGTGCTTTGGTAGTTTCTGAATATTCTTTCTTGTGGTACAGTGGCTCCCACTCGTGGTGTGACAGGCTGTAGTGAATCCAGTTCATTGAGGGTTTCTGTAATAAAGCTGTCTACTGCGAGTGATCGGTTTTGAATGTGTTGGCTAGCTGCCCGTGGTGGAACAGGCGTGGGTCTTTGGGTAAGTCGTGTTTGGGGCTGTCTGGCTTTCTGCGGGTTCCTGTGATGGTTTTGTCTTGTTGTGGTCTTTGCTTTGCTAATTTTGAGGTTTGGCGGGTGTAGGTATGTGTATAATGTGCTTAGTGTTACTGTTTGAGTAAATATGTCTTTTGTTAAAATCCACTTTTCATTTCCTGGTGGTATTGGGCTCCTGTTTGTTTGACTCAGCTCTGCTGGCTCTGCTCGATCCATTCTCGTGTTCTGTGTCTGTCTCACATGCAGTCAAACTCCGTCTCAACACCACTTACTTCGTCCTGCTGCCCCAAATACTTACTAGAGTGCCAAATGTGGATTAATCCATTGCTGAAAATAGTCCCCAATAAATGCATCATTTCCTTCTGTTTGAGTTATGTTTGTTAAAAGTGACCAGCTGTTTTAGGAAATGACTGAGCATTTGTTTTATTTGGTTTTTTTTAAACTAAACTATATATTTGTTTTAGGTGTTTAGTAAGTACTGAGAGATGGACTCACACATTGTTGGTTTTGATCATTTCATGATCTTGACTACAAGAAAAATCGAAATAATAGCTGTACAATGTTGATCACCTTTTTTTTTAACAAAATGTGGTCCTCAGATCTCCCAAAACATTGTTAAAGTTAATAAAGTGAATACAAGTAAGGCTGACAGTGTGCAGAATTATTTGTTTTCTTCAGTCAAACGTCTTTGATCCTATGCATCTCTTCATACGACCTTCTGGTTTGCAAGGACTTTGTCAATGTTCTTGTTGTGTTCAGAACAGTGGTGTCTCAATGGTGTGTTTAGCTAAACTTAGTCCTGGAAGCAGAGGGAAACTGGGAGCTTCTGCCAAAAGTGCTGGCTCATCTAAATCTTGGTAAGATATTTGTTTAACCATTTTCACTTCAGATTGGAAGGCTGCTCCACCAACAACTATCAACCGTCATCTACTAGCTCAACTGCTCAAAAGGTTTGTTAGAGATATTAATGGTCTCCATGAAGAGGTTTCCAAATGATTTCAGTGACCCCTGAGCTCTTCTCTACCCTAGAGGAAGATACAAAACGTATAAAGCAAGATACAAACACATGCTTCTATTATACTATAATACATTGGGTTGTTCTTCACCATGTGTTTGTTGGTCTTCACTCACAGCAGGAACATCAGCAGCGGGGACAGACTGACCTATCAAGGCATCCACCATCTCCCTGTACTGCTTTTTATGGCGAGGAGGAATAAACATGCCGAATCCTAAAGAAAAGAAACATCAAAGTGAGTGAATGGTGAAAACCTCCGGCGAGACATTTCTTGCCCAAACCTCAACATTGAATGTAAATATGTGTAGTGATTTGAAAGGACTTACTGATTAGAAGGTTGAAGTCCTCATCTCTCTCTGTGAATAAGCTCACCACTGTGGTCACCAGGTCTTCATAGCGGTCTGTCTTCTTGTAGCTCTGAATGGCCTGAAAGAGCTGAGCTGACTTTTCCGCTCCGACGGCTTTTTTCACATCAGCCAGAAAGGTGGCGGGGACGTCTCTCTTTGGAGCAGAACCTGATTGATATGAGAAGGGAGTACTGGAATTGATTTCATGTCATTCAAAACACCTAATACACTTGCAGATATGCAGACGATATGCTGTTTAACAGCAGCCCGGTTCTGTTTTTTGCCTGGAGAATGTACGATATCATTTCAACACAAGTGTAGTGGCTGAGATTGTACTATGTCGTGGTCTAAAACCTGATTGCTGTGGCTGGAGAATACAGTCGAGATAAGTACATTGTTACCAGTTACCAGTAATGACTAGATAATGTTAGATTAGATAAGTACTGTATATTGGTAATGCACGTAGTGATCAAAAGAGCACTCAGGACATACAGATCTAGATTGTCCTCATCTGCTGACTGTCTTGTGTTTAAACTGGCAAGTGCATTGAATACTTTATAATTACTGAATTGAAAAGATAAAAGGATGTTATGTCCTACCAGTCTGAGGTTCTCTTAATCCTTGCTGGTTTAGGTGCTGTCCTCCTTTGTTGAGCTGCTGTGTATTCAGCTGACTGCAGGTAGAGGTTAGACCTCCAGCAGGCTGACTGGCTGTAGCTTTAAGAAAACAAAACGTAACAGTTGCAGATTTTGTCTTCCTTTCCTACTGAGTACCGTCAGTTAACTCTCGTTAGTTAGTTTATTTATCCTTTCAAAAACTCTGTGTCAACTGTCAGACAAATACAACCACAACAAAAAGACAATACAATTAAAGACGGATATTTAACGACAAAGTGCTCCACAACAATATCACCAACAATCAAGAATTAAGTACAACATAATGCAAGTCACACATACCTCATACCACCCAGATTTGTTTAACTGAGCTATATTGGAAAGTATGAAGGATTTCTGGGCACGGGTAGTCCGCAAAAGCGGCACACTGTACCTCCGTCCCTCTGGCAACAACTCATATTCACCATAGAGAGGGTGTGATACATCACTGAGGATTTCCCCGCCCTTTCCTCACCGCTCGGGACTCACAAAGCAGTGTCCCACTGTGTTATTGTTGACCAGCTATCTTGCTAGACATATTCACAATCTTATTACGTTTGTTCTTAACTACAGGCAGTGAAAAATACCAGGCATAAAGCAGAAAGTTAGAATACTCTCTACAAATGAACGATAAAAAAGGACCAGTATGTGTTAAGAGACGACAGATATATCTGCTGAAAGTCTTCTTGGCAGCTTGTAAGAGGACCATTATGAAGAGACGGTGCAAGGCAGAACCACCAAAAGATGTTATGTCCTACCAGTCTGAGGTTCTCTTATTCCTTGCTGGTTTAGGTGCTGTCCTCCTTTGTTGAGCTGCTGTGTACTCAGCTGACTGCAGGTAGACGTGGCTGTAGCTTTAAGAAAACAAAACATAAGAGATTTTGTCGTCCTTTCCTACTGTACTGTCAGTTAACTCTTGTGTCAAAAGGAAGCCGTGAACACAGATAAGCTCCATCTTTTCCCACGTTCATTTTCCCAATGCTGTTTCTTGTCTGAAGAATGTACGATATCATTTCAACACAAGTGTAGTGGCGGAGATTGCACTACAGTATGTCGTGGTCTAAAACCCGACTGCTGTGGCTGGAGAATACAGTTATAGTCGAAATAAGCACATTGTCGTCAACCAGAGATTCAAGGATCTTAACAAGGGGGGCAGATTTAGATAGACACAACAAAAAATGTCAAGCAAACAGAAATAGTAGGGCCAGTCTCTGCCTGCTGAATCCTCTTTGTCATGATGGAAAACTATCCCAAAACTTAATTTCAAACTGAATTTATTAGTTTGGGACTGAAATCCAATAAACTTCCAGTTTCTAGTGACACATATTTCTGCCCATGATTCTGGTTCACCTGCAAATTTCACCAATGTGAGGATTTTCTGTTGTTCCCTGTCTTATATCATTGTAAACAAAATATTATCATTATAAATTCAATATCTTTTTGGGTTTTGGACTGTTGGTCGGACAAAAGAAGCATTCTGAAGATGTAACTTTCAGTAACCCTAGACCTGAGGGAATAATGTCCATTTTTCACCAACTTTATAGACTCACATGATTTGAAAAAAGAATCTACAGACTATTAAAACATATTTGCCGATAGTCAGACACATTTCCAACATATAACGAAGAGTGCAGTGTTGGGTTGGGATGTTTCATACCGCTCTGGAGCATCAGTGCTTTCTTCTCGTCGGCAGACAGTGAGTGATTAGGTTTGTATCCGCAGCCCCGCCCAGTCAGCTCCTGGCATTTCTCATCAAACCTCAATTTGTGATGTGGGCGAATAAACTGGTAGAGGCCTGTGACACAGTGGCTGCGTTATCAAATAGTGGCAAACTTAACATGGAAAGAGAAACACACACAGTCTGGATGCTCAGGCTAAAACAAGTACTAATACATATCATCACTATTATTTTGTGTAATATTAAATCCTGATTACTTGAGTATCATAGGAAACAAAATGGGTTTATTAAACTTACACCATTTGTAACAGACAGTAAACTGAATTAACTTCACACTATACTACAGAAATGGATACGCGGATTGCTACGTTGTCGCGGGGGTATAATAAATACAGTGCACACTAGGGCTGCCCCCTACGCATTGATGGTTAGACTCATCCGTCGCTTACAAATGAGTGTAAGGTTGCCCAAGATACCTTGCAGTTCACCAAAGCAGAAGGCTTACCCCGTAGCAGACTGTAAGTATTAGTGTCCTCAGTTAAGACAGCTGTCTCAGTCAGCAGGACGTCCAGGTTGTCAGCCTTCTTGTAGGTCTGCAGAGCCTGTATGATGCGGTCAAAGTTGCATCGACTCAGTGACTTCTTCATCTCTGCCATGAAATTCTTAACTCTGCTGGATGTTCCTTCCCCAGAGACCTCCTCCGGCAACCGCGACTTCTTGGAGGAGAAAAATACACTGCACTGCTTATATTTGCAATGAAAAATATTTTTTTTATAGAAATAAAAATCAAACAAAAGATACCTGCAACACCATGAATATCACAAAATCAACAGCCACCATGCACTTGGTTGGTCCTGTCTTTAACACTACACGGTTACACCACCACAGACGGACGTCAACATCCTTCTATCTAAAACGGATGCAGTTTTAACTTGTTAGATTGACACTTTTAGATTTTACTCAGTGCAGCTCTCTGTACCAGCCACTTCACTCATGCTTTCTGTGTGTAACTTTCACCCAAAGCATCTTTTTAGGCTTAAAGTACATGATTTTGTATTGGGTGTGGAGCTCTGAGTGCGCAGCAACACCGCGGCAGCCCCAGTGGAGGCTTCTAGTGGTGTAACGCATCTAGAAAAAACAGGAAATCTAACAACATCAAAATATAGTGCTTAGTGTTTTTCAATGTAATATGTACCTGTTCTTGGACCAATTTGATTTTACGTTTTCCTCCCCGCAATTCATCATCCATCCTCTTGTCACATTGAAGAGACAGTGTGGACAAACGCATTGCCTTCAAAAGAAAAATGTTAAATGGAACAGGTGAGTACAGTCCTCTTGGAAATACTAAACCATTGTTGTTTCATGGCGTAACACACATCAGTAATAGATGTACTGACCCACTTCACACATTGGCCATTATACACAGTAGGATTCTCACTGCAAATGGGACTGTTCCAGACATTTACCACAGTAAATTGGTTGTTGTATACACAGGTCTTATCTTTTCCACAAAGCCTCTCTTTGTGACATGTACAAACTAGAACATGTCTGAAGACTAGCAGGACAGACCACAGTGTCTCACAGGAAACAAGCTACCTTCTCTTCTCCCACAACGGCGTCATCGTCCTCTCCACCGCAATGGTCCCCTCGCTCCAGAGCATCCAGCAGGTTGACGGGTCTCCTCTGACTCTCTTGCACCTCACACTCATACTCAATGCAGATCTTGGCCATCCCAATGGCTCCAGCGTGTTCATCTGATCACAAAGACCAGACAGCAGGTAACAAATCAATGAAGGACTAGCCTTTCTTCTAGGCTTGGGCAGCTATAACGTTACTGATAACTTCATACTTGCTCACTCCCTCTTTCTGTCTCTCGACCGCACACTCGCTAATGTTACGCCGCAATTTTTAACGATTTTGAAATAATTTTTTTAATGGCAGAATCAATATATTTGCTTCATTTGAATCTATGCAGAGGTAGTAGGAAGTTACCGCTTTTATTGTTATGGTCTGAGTAACGTGACATCATATCCGTTCCGTATCCTTCAACCAAAACAAACCGCAGCGAGCCAAAACGAAAAAGTAGAAAACGGCGGAGGGTCTGCGTGGATACGACCTGCACCCTCACACATTCAATCCAACGTGGTTAAACACTACACATCCAGTAAAGTAAGGAAACACTTTGGGGTTTTACATATTGCAGGAAAAGCAGAGCTAGACGTCACGGCTAAAGCTGCATGCTAACTCTGTCACGGACAGGAAACGCCATCGTATCGTGGTAACGTAGCGGTCGAGCCATCCGTCACTCTCATCTCTGTGGTCAAATGGATGCTAAAACTTTAGAGCACCCATATACTGACATTTACTTTAAAAGGCATTCAAATGGAACGGAAAGAGAACGGTGCTGGCGGGAGAGTTAGCAACGGATGTCCGGTTTTAACAATGCGAACTGTATATACAAAATACATATATAGAAATAAGATTGAATAGATTATATTCACCAGAAGTATAAAACATTACATGTCATTTGTAAATTAAAAAGAAAATACCACTAATTTGTGAGGGAAATGTTGATTTTTGGGTTGCTGGGGAACAAATGTAATAAATAACTCCTGACAATGTCTGATATATTTGACTTCAGGACATCTCAGACTACATACATGCTGAAAATCAAAAATGTTTACAGTAATAATTTAGATATTTTCCAAAGCAAAAGTCCCTAGAAGTGTGTGATTCCTCTTTTTCCCATGGTCTAGTGTTAAATAAGTTAACAAAAATTGCAAATAAATCGCAATGTCGAATCGCAATACGAATCGGCACCCAAGTATCGTGATAGTATTGAATCGGGAGATAAGTGTATCGTCCCAGCCCTACCGACGATGCCGACACACCAGTGGGCTGAACGGAGATGATATGCGGGTGGTGGTGGCAGACTGGTAGTTGAATAAAATCATTTGGCTAAAAAACTGCTTTTGTAGTTTGAAGAAGACTAAACCCAAAACACTCAGTCGCCATCTTTCTGAGCTCAGCTGTCTGTTACACCATACCGACCTCTGGTGGCGCGTACTGTGGACTACAATACATCACATCAATACAGCATCGTAGGAAGCGGAGTGTCTGGTATATCGTAATACCGCCCAAGTCTACTTTCCTCTGTGGATTTAAAGAAGGGCGTGGAAACACTGCCTTTAAGTTTGTACTCACTGAGTCTCCTCCTCTTCAGGCTGGGGAGGTGGGCGTCCAGCACCTTGGCCTTCTGGGTATGGGAGCTTTGGGAGGATGAGCAGGAAGTGACAGCAGAGGACTGAGTGTCTGGTAAACACACCGTCCCACAGCTCTCTGCTGCAGCCTTCTTCTCTACCACAGGCCTCTGGCACATTCAAACACAACCACAAACAGTCAGTACAAGCTGACGAATTAAACTGGACTCAACTTCCATAATGCAGAGCCAACACACAACCAGGATCAACAAAATAGTTAATACAAGAACTTGTAGCATGTTTGTGTTCTGTGTATGCTAGAACCTACCAATTTCTGTGCAACCCTGAAGAACTGAGAGACATCACGGATTACATTCCCAAAGCTGCCATACAGACGCACATAGGGCCTGACCCATGATGGAAGCTGAGCCCTGGCATCAGAGCTTCTAAACCTGTGGGAAAAGTCTTGTTATTCTACATCATGTTAATCTACATCATGTTATTTTAATATCCAATCAAGTTATTCTAAAACACGTTATTTATCTAAATCATCAACCTTCATCATCACATTGTTACCTTGGCCTTAAAATGTTTAACAGAAAGCTTGTGTTTCAAACTAGAAGTGTGGAGTTTGAAAGAAGTGGACATTTAGAAGGCAGGAGCGGTTGAATGAAAGCTGCTATCCAGTCACATTGTCTGCTGTGAAAAGGGTCTAAACCAGGATCTGGAAACTGAAGCAGCTAAATGGAATTCAGCCATCATTCATTTTATCATTTACACTTGTGCCACGAACCACGGATGTTGTTATGTGCCTTAATCAGTAGGCCAGTGGGGCACCTTGGCGTTAGAAACATTGGAAACATTATGATTTAATGATTCAAGTGATTTTCTTTTTCCACTGTTCTGACTGTCTATCTGACTACTATTATCAGTTCACTTCAGTAGTTAATCTTTATTTCATGTGTGTTTTCCAAATTCATATTACATTTTGAATTCAGTTATGATTTTTTTCATTGACAGTGGAGCTCAAGGATGATTTTCATATTTTTACTTCTTGGAAATATTTTGATTCTGCTTTCAGTTGGGAATGTGTGGGCAAAAAAAAACAAACTCCCCCAAATACTGCTGTTTTGCCCGGATTATTTATTCAGCAGTGGGTGGCAAAATCTGCTAATCTTTATAGTCCCAACACAATGTCTTCAAATTTCTTGTTTTGTCTGACCAACAGTCCAAAACCAAAAGATTTCCAGCTGTTACTAGGATGTAAAACAGACAAAAGCAGCAAATCATCACAACCGAGTGCTACTAGTGAATATTTGGCAATGTTTTGCTTGAATAAATGACTGTAAAGATTCAATGATTATCAATATAGTTGCAGAATAATTGTCTATAGATCGATTAATCGCCTTTTTTCCATGTTTCGGGTCTCTTAAATCACTTCTTAAGAACATCTGTTCTTAAGAGTGGTTCTCTTGTCATGACATGACTGGTTACAGATGACTGACCTCTGATCACACAGCAATATGGCTCCATAGTCCTCCTTGTGGCGAATGACTCTACCGATGGCCTGGTTCACAGCTCGGAAAGCCTGCTGTTTGTACCACTCCTGCCCAGACAGGTACTGTTCACACACACACAGGAAGACAGAGACATAAATAAGAACAACCACGATAAGATTGAGCCACTAAAACAACATCAAGCCTTTTCAGTGAAACTCAGTAAGCAGTTTCCGCTCACCTTCAGCCCAGGAGTTTTCTTCCGACTCATCTCATCCAAGAACTGCATCTTCAGGATGACTCGAGGGTCCATCTTTGGAGGGAAAGGAAGGCCAGTGATGATGACACCCCGACCAAAGGTGTCTGCAAAATCCAGTCCCTCGCTAGCCTGGCACAGGAAGACATTCATAGAAATGCTGTGAGAGGGAAGCATTTGTGTAAACTTAGTAGGTGGGACACTCTTGCTTTTTTCTAATGAAGTTGAATACAACTGTTGTTAAACTAAGAGCCTAACTGAGATATAACAGCTTTCAATTGCAGTTGATGCTGGCACAACGATGGTCAGAGACAAAGAGAACAATAGAGCTTAACGGCGGCAACGACAAATCTTATTGTACGCATTTCTATTCTTAAATATGGTCATGTGGTATGGAAATCTGAATGTTAAGAATACATTTGAATGGTAATAAATATGGCTGATAACATTATAGGAATGGATGGACAGTAACCTCACCTTTCCTCGACACACAGCAAAGAAGGATCCCCCTTTGGATGCTGGATCATTGACTTTGTTGTAATATCCGTCAATGATCTAAGAACAGACAGAGACAAGATTAATTGTTATCAGTTCTCACACTGACAAGCCCTTTACATAAATGTTACCAATGTTTTTGTTTGTGCCAGGTTTCTTTGAAGGAACCTATAAATTGTCTAGATGGATGTTTCAAAGTCATGCATGTAGGTAATTAATAAAACCACACTCACCTCAGTAAAGGTGCCCTTTCCTTTAGGTTCAACAAACATGGGCTTCACGTTCTCAATGCGATCTGCGTGTCCGTTAGCCTGGTGGAAGAACACACACAAACACTGAATCTGATCTTACATGGCAAACACTCAATTCAGAAATCATTTAATAATAAATACATCAACAACAATGCTATATAATATAATGAGAAGTTTTCCTACAGATGATTCTGCTGAATCTCCACTTACTCTCCAGAAGTCCAGGGTTTTTCCCATTAAAGGGAAGGAGGGAAAAAACACTAAGAGACCATGAGGAACCACACGGCTCAGGTTGGCTGAGGAGAGAACACAGCAAGCAACACATTCATGTGATGATCAAGAAAGATCGATCGAGAAATGACAAAATCTCACACTACAGGCACAACTAAAAACGCCGGGAGAAAGCTAATAAGCCTCCTGTTCAAATGGAACTCATTATTTCACCAGAAAATGTCCTGTTTAGTTACCAACAAACAATGATGCTGAGAAAAACATGACTTCAGAAACATGCCAGAATAAAAACATGTCTATATTGTTTGATCTTACCAACAGTGCTGCCTAAAGACGCCATATTTTCTGGAACAAACCTGTCACAGATGGGAAGATTATTAGTTTTATTTATATTGTCACAACCAGACGGTAAACCATCTACAGAGTACTATTTTGCTATTAAAGTCACTGCTCCAAAAGCAGAGTCACGTCAGGAGAAATTTGTTTTGTAAGACTTATATTCTCACGTCAGAATATCAAACTATACAACAAACAATCTGCCCAATAGATTAGTAACTCGTGAGTCATGTGACTTCACTTGGATTTTGGGCAGACACACCAATACAAACAAAAAAAGATTCACAACCTGCTACCGAGGTTGGCGTATGTCACTTGTTTGTTAACTACTCCGTTGATAAAAGCGTAGAAGCTTGTCTGTAGAACAGAATACGAACCTTCTATCAAACGCTGAACTTAACTGCACCCCGTCTGGGCCTCGCTCAATGATGCCGACGAAGATCTGGTCTCGCTCAATCACGTGGCCGTTCTCCAGGCTCACTGGGAATTTGCTACATCAACAGCAAGAACAACGCACATTGGGATCAAGATCAAGGAGCATTATTCTTTCTCCAAGTATTTAGTTTTTTGATAAAATCACCAAAGTGGCACGCTGATCTGAGACGTCTACTCTCAGTGCAAAAGTACCAAAATACCAACAACTGGCTTTGTGCTGCCTCACTTGAATGGCCCTATCGTCCCATCTGTGCACCAAAATACCACACAGACTGGCAGAGCAAATAGCATGCTCAGGAAAATACCAAACTGACGCTGCTTGAGCTGGTCGTTGTGCCTCCACAAAAATGGGACCTGATGTCTTTTCATGCCGATCTGGGCGACATCCCCTTATCAAGACATATAAAAACAGAAAACTGTGGGGAGTTGTGTTTAATTCTTCCTGGCCGCCATAGACAGAGGAATTCCAGGGATTACACACCATCTTCAGATGGATTCATAGTCACATACGTTATAGGGGCGTAAGAAAATGTTGGAAAAAAATCGAATATCGCGATATTATGTTTTGTGATACTGCATCGATTCTCAAAAAAACACTTTTTTTAATTAATAGTTTACAGTTTAGTCAATACTTTATTTAATTTGCAAAGAGATGTGCCCGCTCAGCATATGTGCACTCTGAAAGTAGTGCTATGCAAATCTACCACTCGTATGTGCACCTCTGTAGGTAAAATGAGCTTTGAGGAGCGACGGGTAACTTACATCCTCATCTCAGAGGTGAATGAGGACAGGGGAGAGAGGGTACCGCTGGTCAGAATGATGCAGCGAACACCTTGATTCACCAGATCCTGCATGCTGTAGCCAGGAGAGAAGCACCAGTAACTCAGAATGTTGCCTACAAGGTGCAAAGAAAACACACAAGGTCCATTAAACCAGGTTTACTCAGAGTACGGGCAGAGAAACTAACAACAAACTAAACTAAAACTTTCAACAGCAAACACAATGTGTCATGGCGATATGGTCATTAATTCATTTGACACAAGTTAAATAGAGGACATTACATTTAGTGTTTAGTCTTGGGGTAGATTTCATTTGACACTCTACACAAATAGAAAAAAATATTGATATTCAGATCTAACTTTTCTAACTCAGTGTCTGAAATGAAGACTGAATAAGGGGCTCAATGATTCCACAGCTGTAACTGTGTGCACACTGTAAGCCTGCATGTCACACGCTGTGTATTATTACCTTGTTTCTTTGACGAAGATGAAGATGAAGCCCACACATCAGTGTTCTGTGTTTTCTTTTGATAACTGGTGTCTCGATGGATATGAACCTGAGCCAAACAGACAGATATGACAGCTGGCATCACTGTATACATAACTAACAAGTGTGTGGAGATGCACAATCATTTCCATATGGCCACTCAGGGCTTTTAGTGAACATGCACCTTAAAATGAGCCGTGTTGGACTCCATCAACTTTTGTTTGTCCTCTTCTGTTGGTTCACCACAGAACACCAGCTACAAGAAAAGGAAAGAAAGGAAGAATTATTGTTGCTGCAGTAAACTAACTGCTATTAATCCAATGGATCAATGATGTGTTCCACCATTTTGGTAAATATTTGTCAGGTGCAATATGCAAACCTGGTGAGCCATTGTCGACATTTTGGGAAATATGCTTATTTGTTTCCTCCCCAACGAGTAAGATGAGAAGATCAATATCTATCTAACAACTCAATCTCTTCGTACTTCTGTGCAGTCTCTCTGGCTATAGTGCAGGTTGTCAGATAGAGTCGATGAGCACAGACACCATGATACCAAACCTGACAATCTCTCCGTGGCATCGACACTACAGGATGTTCCAGCACATAACCTCCCCATAACACCATAAACTATTACATTTCTCTTTGTGCTTCTGTACAGATTAAACAAACAGATAAAACATGTTGATCCGTGATCTTTAAGTGTATTTTATAACTTTGGACAGAGCCAGGCTAGCCGTTTCTCTCTGCTTCCAGTCTTTATGCTAAGCTAGGCTAACCACATCCTGACTCTGTACTTAACACACAGACACGAGGCGGATATACAGCTGAACAGGAATAAAGAGTGTAAACAAAGTGTATTCTAAAAACGATTCCTTTAACTTGTATCATACCTGTATGATATTAGCCAGCTTCTGCAGTCCACCTGTGTTCAGGAATATTCCTGGCTCTGATGAGAAATGTGTCAGACATTATACAAATTACTACACATACAGTATATCCTTCTGTTTTGTATGATAAAGTGAGCAGCCGGTGTCATCCATTGTATTCCTTCTTGTATGTGGTATGAAGGGAAATGAGATACCATCTACAAAATCTACATCACATGGTGGACAGCAGAACATGTAAATCAGCATTTATTGACACACATGATTGTACACAGCCCATCACTATGTAGTGGAAATTCTGCATTTAACCCATCCTAGTATCAGGAGCAGTGGGCAGCCAGCTACTATACAGTGCCCGGGGAGCAGTTTGGGGGTTCGGTGCCTTGCTCAAGGTCACCTCGGCAGTGCCCAGGAGGCGAACTGGCACCTCTCCAGCTACAAGTCCACACTCCGGATTTGGTCCATGCGGGGACTTGAAGCGGCGACCCTCCGGTTCCTAAGCCAAGTCCCCACGGACTGAGCTGCTGCCGCCCCCAAAATATAACGTAAATTAAGTGACGTGTTAAAAGATATGAAGAAGTGAAGTCATACTGACGTCCTGATAAGTATCCAGTGATCTGCTCCAGAGCTTCAAACACAGCCGTCTTGCTTTTGTAGGTCAGATGGGCTCTCTCCAACAGCTCATAGATGAAGCTAAGACGGACAGAAGACACGTCGTTATCAAAAAAACATATTCAACTAACTGTGCGTGAAAGTCAAAAGGAAGATATCCACTGGAGTCTTATTGTAATCATTTAAATTTGTGTTGATTATGTTCACAGTTCGTTTCGTATTTTTTACCAGAAGCTGATTCCAGTGACGGGAGTTAACCCCAAGTTAACTTGGCCCTAGAGCAGTACATGAGTCTCACCTGTGCTTCCAGACCATAGTCTGGAGGCTGAAGCAGCATGTTTCAGAAACATGTTTCATGTCTCAGGCCCTGTTCAGACCTGGTATTAACATGCGTCCTCAGTGATCGGATCACAAGTGGACAGCTTTAAGTACGTCTGTTCACACCTGGCATTAGAATGCCTCTCCACATGTGTCTCCAGTGACCACTTGTGATCCGATCTCACCTCCCCGCTCTATATGCAAATAAACACATAGTAAACACACGGCGAATACAGCAGACGTTGTGATGTAATATAATATGAATGTCAGTAGTAATATCCTACATATTTGTAAATTCGGGTACATTTTATTAACATTTTTATAACATCAAAATATAAGGTTATTGTACCGGCGGTCCCCGGAGACCTCTGCGCAGTCGGCACCACAACCTTTGCCAGACAACAGCGGGGTACAGAGCTTCAGAGAGCCGGGGAGGAGAGAGAGCGAGCGGGTGGGTGTCAGCTCCGTGCAAAGCAGCAGAACAAAAACACCGACACATCTCCGACAGTGTGATAATAATGCACTTCCTGTGCCTAGTATGATAGTCTGCAGATGTGTAGTCTATAGATAAGATATATTTTAATAAAATACAGTTGTACCGACAGAATACAGTAGAGCACAGAAGACGTTTCAATGCTGCAAGGCAGACGAGCGCTCACTTCTGCCTGTCTATTCACCTCAGGACACAGAGACCTGCTGATCCCAACGGGACGTCAGTAGAGTAGGCGGTCCTTAATGTGACCCAGGACACATTGGCGTACACACTACTAAATGAATGTGGTCATATGTACCACCTCTGAATTTGGTCTGAAAGTTCCGATCTCGATGCGTTTTGAGTGCGTTCACACCTGTACTCACTGAGGACGCATGTTAACACCAGGTCTGAACAGGGCCTTACACAATTGTGTAAAATAAAGTCCCTCCATACCCTAGCATCACACAGACGAAATGAGATAACATCCAGCCATCCATCTGTAACCACTTATCCTATTCATATATTTGCTTGAGCCGATCCCAGCTGACATTGGGTGAAGGCGAGGCACACCCTGGACAGGTCTTCAGACTATCACAGGGCTGACGCACAGAGACAGACAACCATTGACGCTCACATTCACACCTACGGGACATTTTGAGTCAACAATTAACCTAACCTGCATGTCTTTGGACTGTGGGAGGAAGTCGGAGAACCCGGAGAAAACCCACGCTAACACGGGGAGAACATGCAAACTCCACACAGAAGGGCCCCAGAATGAGATAACAGGTGCCGTCAAATCCAATTACAATACAAGTCAAGAAATGTGAAGCCTTTCTTGCTTCATTTTATGTCCTATTTTACATCATAATCCATGTCTTTTGGTTCATTGTTCAGTACAAAGAATTTATAAGAGGCAGGTGACACCATGCTGACAGAGAACCTCGCCTGTAAATGAGAACATTTGTTTTAGAAGAAGGGTTAGACTGAAGGACTGATCCATTGACACACACAAAGCTGTTAGTAGAGCAAAAACCTTGCGATCCACTACCACACTTTCACTCACATTCCAGGTTTTGTGATTCCTTTTTCACTCGGAACTTCATAGGAATCAATGGCAGCTTCCAGATCCAGAAGTATCTCTGTCAAAGCAGACAAAAGCAGTTTGTAAAAAATCCCACAGAGCATTGACTAATGGCCAAGTCTAGTCCATGAGATAGTAACGGTAAGTGTTCAAATAAGGCTTAATTATCTTCTTCATAGCTTTAAGAATACTTACGTTTGATTTTAGCGATGGTCTCTAGATCTATTTTTAAACCTGAAACACACAAAAAAAATGACTTGCTGAAATTTAAGTACATGTACTGTAAGGATAGATTTGATTTGATGACATTGTGTGCAACCTCATAAGCATTCTGACCAGTGTTGAGGGATTCTACATTGAAGTCTTCAGTGACAGAGTCTCCATGGCTGGCTTCTTTAGCCTGCTCCACCAGCAGCTTGTCCACAGCATTAATGGCTGAGGTTACATCATAGGGAGACAGGTCAAATGATGTGGATTCTTCACATGTCTTCTCCTGCAGACCACAGAAACATCATCAGGTGGGATTCTGCCACTTACGGGCTCAAGAGTCTGCAACCCTCAGTAAAATTAAACACTACATCATCAGATTTGTACGGTTTGTAACTCCACTCCAGTGGTGTGCTGTTCTGCCCCCACATTTGTTTTTAATGTTTTTTTAGAGACACCTAGTGGTGTTGAAATGTATTGTATTTGTGTTCATGTACTGTATTTAACCCTCATCTCTTGCTGTAGTCTGTCCCTTTTGTTTCTGGCTGCGGTCGAAAAGTAAAAAAATTACGTCCTAACGTCTTTTCCTAACCTCTTCTCCTTAACCTCGATGGAAAACATCATGAGGTCAAGGAAAGATGTGAAGGAGAATTCAGAAGGACTTAGGAAAAGACAACCGGGGTGTTAAGAGAATCCGACTGCACTTACACTAGGCTCCGTAAATATGATGCGGCAGTGGCGGATGTTAGTGACGCGGATCTGCTGTGGTGAAACTACAATGTTCTGAGCATGGACTACAAAAGGCTCTAATTCCACCCGTGTGTTGTTAAATAGCTCTTTCAGTGAAAGAGAGATACCATAGGTCCTTCTGCTGCTGGAACACTTTACATCAACAGATAATAAAGGATTATCTGACCTTAAACGTGGACAACCAGTGAAAAATATCACTTCATTACCATGTTAGAATTGAAATAAACAAAGGAATATATGATAAATATTGAGTTAATTGTTTGAGTTAAGGAGAAGGTGTAGGACCATATACTTCTACCAACTATTTCTGCATGTAAAAGGTCTACTTTGATATATTCTTGGAGCATTTTATGCTTTGGTGTAACATAATAGCATTTCACCATTAACAACAACGTTAAAATGATCTTAGATGCTAACTAGTCCTGCAAGCCTCATGATAATGGCTACTTATTTTTCTTATGTGATGGCTATATGCTAAATTTGAGTTGTATATTCATGTATATGGGCAGTTTGTAATGCCGTATTTTTTATGTTTCCACAGTTTTACAAAGAATGAAAGCCCTACACTCTACTCTGGTTTCCTGGGTCTTTATTTCAAGGCTCTAATGTTAGCTATCTGCTCAGCTAAGCTGTACAAAGCAAGAGCAGAATATGTGCATTAAACAATCACAACTGCTGGTGTAGACCTATAATGGAATGCAAATGTGCAGAGCCTTAAGATGAGCTTCAAAACAAAGTGTCTCAAACCCCCTTTCCAATAATGAAAGCATCAGACATATTTGGCAACTTTTCAAAACAGAAAATCTGACGATCAGGGCCACATTACACATGATTGATCAGGTGTGCGGAGGTGAGAAAGTAGGCGGGGTTTCAACTTGTCCCACAAGCTCTTTTTTCTCCCCATCCTTCTTACAAATAGTTGTCACTTTCTGTGTGTACAATTGAGTGCAACATAATGAATGTCTTTGAGAAAGTTTGAACCGTTATCTCCATTTGGAGGTTTAATCACGCCACAACTACAAAGACACGTTTAAGGAGCAGAGTTTTTGGGGGGAGAGATCAGGGAGGCGGTGGGATGCAGCCAGGAGGAGGCTCTGACAGCAGCCTTCACACCTCACCTTCCAGTGTGGCCATTCAGAGCAACTACGTCCCAGAACAGAGTCTTACCACATTGTGAGCTTCATCAAAGATGACCACAGCTCCGTTGAGCTCGATATTGTGCGCTCTGCGGCTCTGTGGAATAAAGGAAAAGAACAAAATACCAGCATTTATTTGGCTATGTAATGAGAGGGACAATTATCAAAGTACTTTATAATGCAGGGCAAATCATCATCAAGCAAACCCTTCTATACTTGCAATACCTTTATCAGTGCTGACAGATAAGGTCTAGTTTAGGACACTTATGCTCAATGTGGTCTTATAATGTACAAGACATATTGAGTTGTGGTGGTACTACTAGAGTCAACAGGTAAAGTCCTACGCTAAACTATGAATCTATTCCTATGAGACAGGCGGAGGACGATAAATCCAGCGTTAATTTGATCACTGTCAGACATGACTTATCAGGAATTTGTTATTATTACCAGAAGTGGACAGCATACCCTTGTTGTGTTTGTGTCTTATTTTCCAACTGGAGGTGATAACAGATGTATCCTGATCTTTGAAGTTTATTCACAATGTCTAGTTACTTTAAAGTACTAAAGCAGGAAATAAGCTCCGTCTCTTGATTCACAGCAATCTGTGAGGCAGCTCACCTTCGGATCCAGCAGATAGTTGTACGGCATAAAAATGATATCTGCTTGCTGCTTCAAGGAACGGGAGATGTAGTAAGGACAGGCCCTGCAGAAAAAATGTTCAACTTTAAACTGAAATGTACATACTGCATGCAAAAAAACTAGGATTCATTCTACTATCCCTGGAGGGAAACTGGTCTTTGACGATGGAGGTGCAGCACAAAGGACATAATGTCAAAATATTGCTTCTAGAGCAGAAACAGCAATATTTACAACAGCAAAGTCACTATACGGTATAAACTCGTAAAATCTAAATAAAACAAATAATAGGGGTGTGTATTGGCAAGAATCTGGTGATACGATACGCATCATGATACGGGGGTAACGATTCAATATATTGCGATATATTGTGATTTCTTTTAGATTCACACCAGTTTTTAATAGGCAAAAACAATAATTATATACTGCATGCAAAAAACTACATATTTTTTGCCCCAAACTGCATGTGATTATCATGATTATGTGATTATCGTGATTATTAAGTGGGCATGTCTGTACAGAGGAGACTTGTGGGTACCCATAGAACCCATTTCACAGGGGTCAAGGCTCTCTCTCTCTCTCTCTCTCTCTCTCTCTCTCTCTCTCTCTCTCTCTCTCTCTCTCTCTCTCTCTCTCTCGGCAAAGGCAGCGGTGCTGATGGTGCGTGCGGAGGTCCCCGGGGACCACCGGTAGAATAACTTTTTATTTTGATGATTTTAAAATGTACCCGAATTCACAAATATGTTGGAAAGTACTACTGACATTCCTGTAATATTACGTCACAACGTCTACTGTATTAGCCACGTGTTTACTACGTGTTTATTTGCATATAGAGCGGGGAAGCGAGATCCGATCACAAGTGGTCACTCAGGATGCATGTGGAGACGCATTGTTAATGCCAGACGTACTTAAGCTGTCCACTTGTGATCGGATCACTCGGGACGCATGTTAATACCAGGTCTGAACAGGGCCAGACAAGTAGGTGAATACATAAATCCCACCTATGTTTGTTGCCGAATTTGACCAAGTCTTCCACGTCGAAGATAGAATTCACCAAGTCTTTGTCAGTGCTCTTCTCTGAGGAAGAATAGATGAAAATTAGGACTTGTAAAAGGGGATACAAGTAGTATTTAACAAACAGATGTTATGTCATTGCCAAAAGTTCTAAACACGTTAACCCCATCACTGCTGGAAAAACAGCACCCCCAGCTGTGTGATGATCCAGTGATCTTACTGTGGTCATGATATTGATGTTTAAATGTTCCGTGTAATTCTGCTACATGGATGTCGTCTGAGGTAGTCCATCCTATCTGCTCATAATAGTCATTTTGTGTTGCCTCACTGATATCTACTGTATGTTGTGTTAAAAACATTACCTTCAACGTTATTGTAGAAGACACATGACCTGGTGGAAACCTTTGCTCTGCACATATGGACCTGAAAAACAGGTAATAGCATGGATACCCCAAATTCACAAAATGTTCTCCCAGCTCACTGTTGGTGCTGAGAATCTCAACAACACATCAGACCGGCACATATGGGTACTTTGCAAAAAGTCAAGACCGCGCCCCCTTTTGATGTGTGTTTGGACTTTAATTTTGACAAGTTTGTATGCATTCATTTCTTGTTGAAAAAATGTTGTTTCATACACATGTCCAATAATTATTTTGCGATCTTCATTGAACTGGGCCATGAGAGCCTACTGTGGATGACGTATTGCCGGTCTGATGTATGAGCTGGGAGAAAATTTGGAGGAGTTGGGAGGTGTGTCGGCATCTTTTAAGACAGTTCAGCTGACACCAAAAACATGCCACTGGGAATTTGCATGTACACTTACAGCATGAACACACCAGCGTTGTAGTTTGCTTACCTTGACGTGGTGGCTCTCCTGACGCATCACTTCCGTGTTGATACACAACTGATCTCGTGATCCCAGCACGCAAACCTTTGGCCTGAATGAGCAGAGAGAGAGAGAGAGAGAGAGAGAGAGAGAGATAAAGACATTAGGGTTACATTGAGATATGGGTTTACCAGAAATGGCCTAAAACTCAGCTCATCTGTGTTGTACATCAGAAAAAGGTACTGCATTGACAGAAGGCCTCTGATTATTTAGCTGCATCGGCAGAGACACTTTAAGCCTTTAAGTCAATGTCAAACATTTTTAAGGTGTTTAAAGATCAGTAGATCATCCAAATACAGCAGTATCGGCATTCTGCAGCGACCACCGTGAGTCCATGAACGAGGCAACATTGCCGGTAGCCTACCGGTTACAGACAGGCTCGGTAGAGAACGATACACTTACGTGCTGACGGATTCTGTGTTTTTGTGTTTTTAGCGGAGCTTGAACACAGAATATTGGGTTGAAAGAGATCGGTGATGCTGTTTGCCCTCATTGTTTTCCGTGAAGTTTGCTGAAAGTGATGTAATGTAGCCTGGTGTGTTTTATGTGGAGTGAGCGCTGCGCCGGACTCCGTTTAAAAAACAGCCTTTTAAATGCTACATTGCTTGTCAGCAACCAGTCATAGGGTAACTTGGAAGGCAGTTTTGGCCTTGTGTGCTCCGATTAATTTGTCATGCATTTAACACACCATTCATAATTTAGTATTAATGAAAACTCAACTCCTGGCATTTGCTCCTGATGTTCTTCACCACTGGTTTGGAAGAAGAAAGTAACAGGAGATACAAGCGAACAAGCTTAAAAGTGACAGATTATCTTTTCAGATAAGTGCTGTGGATCTAATGTATGCCGATGCTGATAAATATTTGGAAAAGTAACTGATGAATATTTTTTAAAAACTCTAAAGTGTTAATTTGAGAACAGAATTTGGTGTGGTTAATTGTGTTAAAGCTGATTAACATCCAGATTTTCAGTGTTTTAATGTCTCATACTGGTCTAAAATGTTGTTTCTAAAGTTATCTGAGCTGACCCTGACAATAGCAAGATAGATTCCATGAGAAACCACCATGCACATCAACATTCATCATGCGTGATCAAAGTACATTTTCTAACAACTTGTACTGTTTAGAAATGACATAGTTTACCTGTATGAAGTGTTCTTTAACTCAGTGATAACCTGTGCCAGCTGAGTGTGTGTCCTGGATGCGTATATGATCTTGGGAACATCGGTGTAGTAGGCTAAGAAACAATAAGAACACACAATAATTACATTATATTTCATATTATTATATTTCAGAGTTACATGAGTACCATAGAGATGTAGTGGTCGGTCAGCTCATAGAATCAGAATAGAAGTAAAACGGACATTGAAGTGTTTGCCGTGGTATTTTGAGTAGGTCAAAAGAAAATGATGATTGTTGTTAGTTGTTATGGTGACAACACACGTCAGTGGAGCCGTAAAGTATGGCACATATTTTTACTCTGAGCGAGGGTAGTCACAGAGCTGAATGAACATCTGCTAAGGCCAATTCATACTTTCTTTCTTACTTACTTGTAAAAAGGGACAGCTGGCATGGCAAGACTAGACACACACACAAGACGGCGACGCTGTTGTTTTATACGTCACACTGGCATGAGTGAGTCTACCACCTGCTGTAACTCGGTTTACAGTAGGGTCGACTCTCAGTGGATTAGTCGACTAATCGGTTGTTTTGGTCGTAGCCGACTAAGATTTCTTTAGTCGATTAGTCGTTTTTTATGCCGAATGACTTATTTTCAAGAAACTTATGAGCACATCTCTGATAAACACAAGATTTAAATTGGTGCTTTTGTGTGATTCTTTATGGAGAAACTCTGTTTTACAGATTATCTGTCGATTACATCAATCAATTAGTAGACAAAATCACACGAGTGTTAGTCGACTAAGAATTTCTTTGGTCGAGGACAACCCTAGTTTATATGCAAGTTCGCCAGCAACAACGGTTGCAATGGAAACGGTACATATAAAATTGTCTGCAGCTCTGACCATCCCGCTACGTTGATTTGAATGGAAATGTCCATTCTATTTCTATGGGTCAGCTGTTGTTTCTCTATAACGGAAGTATAGATGGAGTATAATGGAATGACCGACTACATCCCTTTGATGTAGTGCAGCGTTAAAGCACCCAGCAATGACAGACATAACTGCTTATTATGGCTTTTCTCAGACCTGGCAGGATAAAGCATTTAGAGATAAACTGTTTAAAATGCCTGTTTATATCTGGCACCTGCGGCACAGAGGGAGCGGTGACACTACTGAAGAACAGCAGTGAGTTGTATCACTGATGGATTTAAAAACCCCTTTTTGCCATTGAAGCCTTAAGAATGACCATCATGAGTGTGAGGTAAACTTGCCCCACTTCTCACAGTGATTCATTTCATCATTTATTAGCAAATTCTTCTGCCTATTTTATAATGTTCGACAGTGCCACGAGCATAGAATGACAACATGTTCGGTTGGGACTCCTGCCCTACTTGCTCACATGCTGTATGTCAAGTGTTTTGCTGGGTATTCAGTAATTTCATCCGTGCAGTTCACACGAATGAAACTGAAAATGTAGAGAGGGAGTGCAGTTTGGAATATTCCTGTGGTTGTTTTTTTTTTTAAAAACCTCTTTTCCCCACATGATGTGATGATGTGATATGATATGAACATACTTGGCGTGTCCCCGTCTGTAGCAGCCGTCCCCCAGGATGACAGAGGTGTGTTTGGGAACATCTCCTCTCCACCTAGCCTCTCTGCTATTTTGCGGGCAGAGATGGTGTCCTTGAAGTTCTCTCTCCAGGCCAGGGTGGCACATAGCAGACACAGAGTTTTACCGGTGCCTGTGGGACTCTCCAGAACCCCATTCACCTTCTGAAACAAACAGGCACACATGTACACTTATGGGCTGTGTGTATTGGTAAGAATCTGGCGATACGATACGTTATCATGATACAAGGGGGTTACGATTCAATATATTGTGATATACTGCGATACTGTAAGCAATGCAATATATTGCGAACAAATAGTAAAAAAAACCACCACAATATGCATAAAATCTGTGTAAAAAAGTTGACTTGTTTTATGTAAATTTATGTATTTGCATTTATCACAGTCCCTGTAACATCAACATCATAGCACTACTTTGAGGGGGCACATATCTTTGCAAATGAAATAAAGTATTGACTGAGTCTGAGCCTCTATGAACACTTATTTCATCTTTGGAGAGAGCATCTGCCAAACTCTGTGATGTGTTCTTGCTTATCAGATGGATGTTTAAAGGTCCCATATCGTTCTCATTTTCTGCTTCATACTTGTATTTTGTGTGTCTACTAGAACATGTTTGCATGCTGTAATGTTCAAAAAAATTTCATTTTCCCTATACTGTCAGCCTGAATATGCCTGTATTTACCCTCTGTCTGAAACACTCCGTTTTAGCGCATTTTGACAGAATTGCAACAGAATTGCAACAGAATTGCAACAGAATTGCGTTGCTAGGCAACAGCATGGGTCCATGTGTACTTCCTGTCAGCTGATGTCATTCACATACACTGCAACCAAAGAATAAACTGGGACACATTTAGAATGTTTACGTTTAAATCTGTGTAAAGGGTCTTAATATTGTATATTTGTGACATCACGAATGGGCAGAAATCCTGACAGTTTGTTTCAAATGCAGAGTTTCTGAATACGGGCTGTGTGTATTTCCCCGTGGATTGAGTGTTTCTATACTTTCACAGTATTTATATGACTTAAGCCTGCTTTATAATAAAAAAACATGAAAATCTCACTTTTTTTAATAATATGGGACCTTTAACTCCTGACAGAAAAAGGAAGATGTTTCACAAATCAAATTCTTTATCATTCTGCCACTTTTGGCGACCTGTTGATCCACCAAGCTGCTGTTATTGATATAAAATGTCAAACTTTGCATATGGGTCATGCAGCTCTTGTTGTGCTCGGGAGTGTGTTTGAGTGTGATATTATTATGGGAGTAAACACTTTTTAAAAAAGTAATCCAGAGTTGATTGGAAAAGGCAGCACCATCATACTTCTATCATACAATGTACAAGATGATGTAACTCTCTGTCCATACAAAGTAACTGTAACGTTAACGTTACACCAATTTAAGTGAATGATTTCCACCTGAGAAACGTTACAGAAAAGGGTATAATAACCCATGACAGTACTCATTACATTACCTTCTGCAGACACTCAATCACTTTGCTCATGTAGTCCTTCTGACAGTCATATGGAGGGAAAGGAAACTTCACAGTGACTCCGTCCAGAGTTAGTGAAGTCATCGTGAGTCTCTCTGAGCTCAAACCAGCAGCTGCATTAACTAACTAAAAGTGACGCGCACACACGTCAAAAGGCTTCGTAGCTCCAGCTTAATTGTCACACACTTAAGTGGTAAAGTTACCAGTTAATACTGAATGCTTTAGCCGCAGTGCTAAGTTGTCATCGTTACTGCAGACCTGCATAATTCACTGAACACTGGACATGAGTCTGAACAGCCGGCTAAACTTGCCGCCAGCTTTCCGCTTTCAGTCCAGTGCGCATGCGCACTGTAACTACGTACCTCTGCTGCATTCAAGTACTCACAGAATAATGGACATTTGTGTGTCTCCTCTAGCCTAATTCAACAGCAGCATTAACTAACATAGTGCTAAAAAATTATATTTGAATGATATTTGATGTTGGGTATACGAATAATGTATGTATGGTCGGATGCTGTGTATTGTATATATGTATATATGTCTATATATATATAGATATATAGATAGATAGATAGATAGATAGATAGATAGTAACTTTATTGATCCTGAGGGAATTTCAAGTTTCCAGCATCACAGTTCCATAGTGGAAAACATGTTAGTAAAAAGGCAGTAAAAAAGTTAGTAGTGCAAAGTACACAAAAATATACCAGATATAAAAATACAAGGAGATGAAGAAAACTATTAAAACTGAATATAGTGCAGGGTAACAGCTGTGATACACGACTATCAAAAAAGTAAATATAGTGCATATGTGTGTACGTGTGTGTGTATGTATGTATATAATGCGTGTTGTATTGCATGTGCATATTGTATATTATAAATAATAATTTGCGCTTATAAGAAAAGATAACAAATAGTCAATATGATTAAGATAAATATGTAAGTAATTAATTGGTATTGTGATTAAGTTATATTATAAGTAATGAATTGGTATTCTGGATTGACAACAAATTTATGTTTTGATAAGGATAATTATATCAGTAATAAATTTATATTTCTGAATGACACATATCAAAGGTAATAATTATAGTTAGAATAATTATAAATAATAATAATTATAGTTTGACAAATTTAGGTAAATTTAATTAGAGTATATGTATGACTCAATAAGGAAGCTGGTTAATAATTGACTTATGGAGAAGGGGTGGGATTAAATAAGTTTATACTTCTTCTCACTCCTTTTCCAATATGTAAATCAAGGCATCAAGTGTTGACAATTTATTTTTCTTATGCTTTTCATTGTATGTAAATACTACTTGTTTCTGACTGTCCACTTGTTGGTATGATCATTCTTTTTCTTTATTTTTTATTTTATTTGTTTTTGTATTCTACATGCTCGAAATAAATGTTGAAATGAAATACTGGCTGCTTCAGCCGCAGTGCTGAGTTGTTAAACTACAGACCTGCTTTCAGTCCAGTGCTCATGCGCACTGTAACTACCTACCTCTGCTGCGTTCAAATACTCACAGAATAATGGACATTATAAGAGTGTTTACACCAGCGTGAGGTCAGTCTGTCTCTTACAGGAAACATGCCAATAACTATTGGCTAAAGTGATTTGTAAGATTAAAGGTATTGCCATTTACAACACATTCGATGCCCATTGTCATATAAAAAATAAATGCTTGTGCAATTAGCCTACCTAACCTACCTTTTGTTGTATAGGTAATTAATTTAGGTCAATTTGTAAAGATTCTTTTCACTTTAAACAACATCCACGGTGCTTCAATGTGGCATGGATGGATGGATGAATAAACTGAAAAAAGGCAACTAACATGGGGCACTTACAAACACTTCTTGACTTTAGGTTCCCACAGAGAATATCTAAACAGAAACACACTTGGGAGGCAAAGTGCATCTTCTGAGGGCTCTGATTGCCTGTGACACAAAGTGGTGACATGATATAAATATAGATATGTATACTGTATTTCTTTCATAGTATAGGTTATTCATTTGATGTCCACTTTTCTAATCAGGTAGTGTCGCTGCAGGAAAAGCTTCTGCTGTTCTACTTCACCTCCTGTTTTATTGTGCTGGAGCCCGGTTAATTGTGTGACTGCCATTGTAATAATTACAGGGTTTCTTAATGGCTAATTATAATGTATTGCTTAACTAATGCATTTTCTAAAGCTATTGACCAGATGACTTAAAAGACTTTCTTCAAAAGATGTTTGTGTTCAAATTTGACTTGGAAATGTGACAAAACAAAAGTGAAAACATTAGGACGGTGTTTTTTAACCCCACCTTCATGTGGGCTGGAGTAGATGTGTATCATTTTCATTAAAGTGTTAAACAATTAGTGGGTTCAAGAAGAATATTGAGTGTTCGTTATTAGTAGGGCTGGGTATCAAACCTCAATTCTGTTTTGGTACTGACCACAATGTGCCTGTAGCACTGATCATTGAAAATCAAATAAAAGGTTCCAATCACTTCAGATTTACCTTTAATTCATGATTCAGAAACATTCAGAACGCTGTCTCAAGAAGTCATTGTCCACACATAATAATTACACAATTCAACAAGTACATCATTTATTCTGTCATAGTGAAATACAATAATCGTGAAATACAGTAGGTTGATGTTGGACATCCTACTCCTCTCCAGCTGTGGTCAGAACAATCTTGTTTGGGTCGTAGTAGTTCTCGTCTATGACGGGAAGACCCTCCTTCTCTCTCAGCTGGATCACACGCTCCGCTTCCCTTCTGGCCCACTGCCGCATGCTGGAATGAACACACACACAGGGAAGATACAGACAGAGAAAGAATAAGGAAGTGAGAAAGACAGAAGAAGAGAAACTTTTGATACTAAACATTAATAATAAGAATATTAAACCCCAGCTTGACTGGTGGGTGGGTGGCCACTTGGGGCTTAAGATCACCACAAAAAGCTGAAAAACATGAATAAATAGGCAACAATCAAAGTAAAAAAAACATCTTTGATATAAAAAATGTCACACTGAAAAACACAGTTAAACAGAACCGTCTCTGTGGCATAAGACACATCATTCAATATTTGACAGCAAAAATGATAGCAGATATGAAAAGATGAGGAGCTGAGAACTCACCCGTGGTCTGGTAAATAGTGGATAAATGTTCCTCCAATAACAAGAGCCACTGAGATGCCAAAGAAGAAGCCCAACCTCATGTTCCACTCATCCACCACCGGGTCACTGGAGAAGCCATGGTAATCTGGATTCTGACAATTACATAAGAGAGGCATCAGATACAGTATAGACTTTCATTATAAATGATTGCATAAGTATTCAATTCTTTTACTCTGATGCACCAAAAAAAAAAAAAATAAATAAAAAAATCAGCCACTTGATCTTAGAAGAGCCATAATAAATTGAACAAAATTCATGTGAGTGTTATTAAAGTGGGACAGGTTATTTTAGGTTAAACATGGCTGTATCCAACAGCTAGTTATTTCCTGACAAAAACTGCATTACAGCGATACAGGAATATTCCAAACAAGTTTATTGATAATTACTATTTAGAGTAGGAGACAAGAACATTTCCAAGGTGCTTGTTTTTATGTGTGAATGTAATTTATGCATTTTTAATTTAGTTTTATTTCTGTAATTTTTGTATTTATTTTCTCTTTTTTTCATATTGTATGACAGTGTGGGCTCAAGCATCACCATCTACAGTCAAACACCTTACATCCTTATACAATCAGGCAGTGAAAATAATGGACAAAAAGCCTGTCTGGCGGGATCATTGTCACTCGTAGACACAATCTACTTAGTTTTGAGAGCGTTACTCATTTGTGTTTTCTGAAATTTGTTTTTAAATGTGTTAACAATTTAGCCCCAGAACCTTTTCGAAATATATCCAAAGACAAGACAGTAATAGAGTAACTCGGAGCATGGTGAATGGCAACTGTAAAACACCACATCGTAGAACTACATTTGGACAATTAAGTTTTCTCCATAAAGGGCTGCCAACTGTAGAACACATTACCAACTGAAATCTAATTAATTCCAGATCTGAATCAATTTTTTTAGCAAATTGTACTGTAAATTACCAAGGTGTATTGGTGTTTGTGTTAGTGTACTAGGGTAGGCTATGTAAGATTGTATTGTATGATTTGTATTTTATTGTATTTCCATTATAGAAAGCTGTGTATTTTAATTACACTGTACATCTAAAAGCCCAACTAGGGACAAGAGTTGAAAATTAGCTATAACCTCTCTGTGCAGCAGTTTCATGTCCTGTCTTGGAACTATGTTAAATTGCGTCGTCCCTATCAAATAAAAATACAAATAAAATTTGATTGTGATCTTGCTCAACTTGAGGCAGAACAATGTGATTTTCGATGTACATGTTTATAGATGGCATTTACATTTACCAAACTAGTATAGCCTTGCATGTTCAGTGGGTGCTAGGGTCTGTCATCATGGCACTATGGGCTGGCTGTGTTCTGCTGCCAACATTACCCTAATTGACAGGAAAAGACTAAATTGTAGAGAGTGATTTTATGCTTGAACTTATTTTAATGTGTGTACTTAATTTAGTATGTTACATATACATATTTAGAACATTTTAAAAGGAAATTATCATCACATTTAATTAATGATGTCTAATTATCTTTTGATATGTTTAGATATATTTTCTTTTCTTCTGTACTGTTTTTTTGTATGTATTTCATTGTTTTTATTGGATTGTTTTCCACTGTTTAGTGTACTTCTTGTTGTTGTTTAACTTTTGTTGTATTTTTAAAATTATGTTAGTTTAGATCTTTCTTCCTTTTTTGTTATTGTTTTTTTTTCTCTGGGGTTGTGGGTGAGGTCCTTTGTATAAGCCTGTGGCTTCTTGACCTCTCCTGACACATTTCTTGTTTTTTTTCATTGACTAGATTTTGTGCAGTTTTATATATGTGCAAATAAATAAATAAATAAATAAATAAATAAATAAATAGTATTGTCACTGCCATCAGAAGCATGTTCCAGGTTCAAACTGGGCTCAACTTGTTTGCACTCAGTATCTGGACATGTAACGTTAAAGATAGCGTGATTTAATCTAAATCCATAAGTTAATATCTGACATAGCTTTCCGATTCTTATACTGATCAGTGTCAAAAAGCCCAGAGAACCACTGTGCTGGTCGTAAACCAACCAGAACCACTGAGGCTGAAGGTGTCAGTAGCCACAGTGTGCAGCTCTAGCTGGCTAATGTTAACCACTGATGCAGCTCACTGCGGGTCCAACATAATGCATCTTATAGTAACAGCTTATTGTGATAGTCAGTCTGGTAAACACTGTCTGCATGTCTGTGTCTGAATCTATCATCTAACGTTAGTAAACCTTCACTAAGACTAAAGTGACTGTGTATCATGAAGGACTCACCTTGACGTACGGGCTGACCTCCCCGTGTCCCGCCGGCTCCAAGGCTCCGTGCAGCTCAGTCACAGCGGGAGAACCAGCGGCACCACTGGGCTTCGACTGGGAGACGAACCGGGCCGGTGGTTTAGAGAGTAACCGGGGCAAAGCGGGCCCGAACCGCGACAGTCGGGTCAACATTTCACCTGTTTGTGAATGATTTCGTTGACCCGGAACCGGAAACAGAAGCTGCTGCTTCTTCTTCTTCTCTTCTTCGTCGTCTTCTTTGGTGTTTATTGGCGGTTGGCAAACCAGCTTAAAGGTGCATTACCGCCACCTACTGGACTGGAGTGTGGAGCAGGAGATTGGCAGTAAATAAATAAATAAATAAAATTAATATATTATTATTAATAATAATAATAATCAAAATCATAATAATAATAAAATTTCCTCCATTATTCCTGTTGCCCTTAAAGGGACTGTTTGTAAAAATCAGCAATGCTTGTTAACAGTGACACCTGTGGCCGTTACGTCAACGAAAGTCAGCGTCGGGCTTGCGCTTGCTCGCTCTAAATAGACATGAGCAAGCATCGCTCAAAACAGTGAGGCAACACACGTCAGCTAAAACCACAATATCACTCTATATTTCAGCTGCTTGGCAGTAATGTTAGCTGACCAGACGAAGGTCTCTCCATGAATCACTGCTGATCTTAGTGTTGGCTTTTCCTGCCTCAGCCTCCCGACCGCTGCCGGAGGAAACAGGGGAGACACCGGCATCTCTAGATATTCTCAGAGCTACGAAGTCTTCTGCAGTGTGGAGTGTGCGCGCATGCACGTGAGGTGCAGCGAGCTGAGTGAAGGCAAACAGGCAGAGGAGCAGAGTACAGTAGAGACTCCGGCCCAGGAGACCAAACGGTCTCCCCAGCGCCCTCCGACCGCGGCCAACACTATTCAATAGACGGGCTTCATTAGATATAACTTTGCAGTTTTGGTGCTTCTGTGTAGTTTGTGTTGGAGTCTGAGTCTGAACAGCGTAGCCACACGCGAGCGTGCATGGGACACCGACCCGGGTGATTTATACGTGTAAGAAGTTACAAACAGTCCCTTTAAGTAATTGAAACAGAGGCTTAACTTACATTAGCAAACATTAGCAACCATAAGCTATTGGTCATACCAGACCAAGTAAGACTGTAGCAGCAAAACACCTGTGTGAACTGAACTGCTTTATTGCTGATGGATTCAACTGTTTTTGCAGTATTTCTTCTTCTATATTTTATAGTCTCACTTGAAGTCCTGTCATCAAACCAGTGATTCGAATCAACTCGAGTCCAAGTCATAACGAGTCCACATCTTGGATTATTAGCAACAACGTATCATACTCCAAATTGTAGACTTTTGTCCACCTTTCATAACATTTTTCAGTCAATTCAAAAACACAATCATCCTTCACCCAATCAGTTGCATTGATTATTTATTTGTGTCCGATATACAATCAGTAACGTTGTGTTGTATGATTAAAAAGTTTAACATTTGTGCACATATATAATTTAATGAGATAAACAAATCTTTTTATTTTATTATTATTATTTTTTTTTTTACAAATGCACATATTGCTAGCTCAGAGTCAAGCCAGTCCAATTACTTCAGTTCATTTTGAATATGCTTTTAATACTGATATACAAAAAGGAGGCAAAACCAAATGTAAGAGTAATAACCACAATAATCACAAGGGTCTTTCTAAAGACATGGGAATTACTTCAGTTTCTGCTTAAAACAGAAGCTCTCGTCAATGTGGGGTTTCCCTATTGGTGGTGGAGCCATCACACTTCCTGTTCAGCCTTCTGCATTACAGACTGAGAATACATAATATAGGCCACTCAAAACCATGGATACAGTCTTAAAGGTAAACAATGCTGAGAAAAACAAATAAACAAACTTGACAATTTTAAGCACCTTCCCTGACTTTGCTCTAGTGCCCCTATATCCCCAAATTTTCCTCCACAACTGAACTGTGTTGAGGTTCAAAACGTCAACAATGAGCTGGGAGAACACTTGGGGCACTATTACAAAATCAGGAGGTGCAGGTCTTAGGATTTATTAAGATATAACTCTGTGTTTGAATGATATTCCATTCTCTCTGCGATGCTACAGCCATGCACAGCGCTTCACCCACATTAACTGAATCCATATCACATTGCACATCAAATAAGGCTGAGCCTTGTCGACACTTTTCATATCTTTAAAACATACGGATGAATGTAAACGTAAACAAATATTTCGGTTCCACATGAGCATACTGTTGCTGATGGCTTTCTTGTGCGAATTTGAAGTATGAATTTTTAACAATTGAGGATAGCTTTTCAGCCCTTTCAATTACACAAATGAAAAATTACGTCATTGTTTTAATTACCGTTGATCCATTTTTGGGCCAAATGGAAACACAGGATCAACCCTTTGGATGCATGATGTCCACTACAGTTGCAAGTTAAATCACATCTTGATGAAAGTCTGCCTTACATCTCATTTAATTGAAAAAAAATGTTTGTTTTTGCATGTCTGCTTTGTTTGGAAGATACTCCTGGCGCTCAGATCACCCCACTTCCTTTGGCCAGTTTCACTTTATTATGTAAGACATTACAGACATTTTGAAATATGGAAGCGCAAAAAAAAAAAGGTGCAAAATTCAGAGCATATCTATTGCCTCTGCACGGCTCTCAACATGGCGACAGCTGAGCCGGTTACTGTTAGAGCTGCTAACAGCTCTAACTGTACAAACAACGGCAACATTGCTGACAGAGCTAACAGTGTTAACCTGAGGGGGAAACCGGAGGGTGGGCGATACGCTTCCGCAACAACGACATCTGTCGGGACAGTGTTATCAGCTGTAACCGCCGTATGAGAGCAGTGCAGAGCGGCGGTCGTGAGCTAGCCAGTGGGGCACACTCACAAGCACGAACATGAAAGCTAAAAGACGAGCGCGGCCAGGCCGGCTATATCAACAAAGCACAGAGAAGCTCTGATTAAAACACACATAGAGGGAGAGCGACTTCATTCTCTGCTCAGGTAGACGTTACTCCTCTATATCTTTACATAGCAATTAGATGTTTGCTTTAATATTAATGCTCTGAATACCACATAGGGGACCTTTAAAGTTGTGAATGACAAGAATTCAAATATTGTAGGTCCAAATTCAGATACTAAGTCAAAATTTTGTCATAATTTATAATTTAATGTCATATTTTTGACTTAGTATGTCATGATTTAGAATCTCCTCATTTTGACTTAAATCAAAGACAATTAAAACAATTTTTTAGACTTCGTATATCATAATTTCAACTCATTAGCTGCAATGATTTTACTTTGAAATAAAATAAAAACAGACATATCAACTTTTTCTCTTTTGCTGGCAGAAAATCATTGACTTTCCAAAAAACATTAATGAGACAATAAGATAAGACTCATGTAGTAATATATAGAATTTGGTTAGATGCTGTGCTATATCTTAAATGGTTAAAAATTGCTTAAAATTGCTTTTCCTCTGCAGTGAAGACCATGCATGCAATCACCGAAACAATCCAGTCGCACCCCTCTTAAAACCCATCAGAGGTCAGTCACAGCTCGCCAGCCAGAGCCAAGCCAATGTCTGTCGATGATGATCATCATCACCATTTAATTCAAATATCACTCAGCCATGTGTCTGGCTTTTAAATGAGCCCGTATGATGACACTATGTAGACAAAAAATTAAGAGCACAAAAGAAAATATAAATCAAGGCTACTGAGTCAAACAAGTGAGGCACTTCTCTGCCAAAAAGGTTGCACATGGGTTAATCTTCTTTTTTTTTTTGCCCTTGACCATGTCAAGTGGCATCACATCATATTCCACTTTAAGAATAAATGGTAAAGATATTAATTATACAGCCTGGACTGAGATACTACCTTCTCATCAGCAACCACACAAAGCAAGTATAAAGACCGTCAATATGCAATACCTTCAATTGTGCATTAAATTAGCGTCATTTAGACAAAACATTTCCATGAAATCATAACAGACAAAAAGACAGTCTTTGGGAAACAGCAATAACCAAAGTGCTAAAATGATACACCTCTGAATAATGACCCACCAAGCATTAAATAATGTACAGTACTTACTTTACTACTGTTGTAGTTTGAATGTATGAGTCCAGCACATACAGCATATCAACAGAATGGTATTTGTACAATGGAGATCAACAACAAACTGATCTCTACAGTACTGCATCCACATAGTGTAACATGGTTAGATCCATTATTTCATGAATAACTGAAACATAAATAGCCTCATCTGTTCCTCAGGTGTCAGACTTCAGAAAACAGTTATTAGTTTTAGTCCTCAGTTGTGATTGGTTGAGTCCCATTCAAAACAAACGTGCAAAAACGAAACAAAAAAAACCCAACCTATGACTGTAGAAGAATTATTTAGCTCAAATTAAAAACGCCCGTGTGAACATATCGCCGATACTCATTGCACTAACCCAAGATCTCTGATGTTGTGAGTTTGAACATAGCTTATAACCTCTGTCACACATGTCCCCTCCATCTCACATTACTTATACTGCACTTGGGGGAAAAATACAAATCATGTAACCACTTTTTTTTTTTTTTTTACAGAAGCAGTAAGCAATTTAAGCATTCAAGCAATATTAAACCTTTAGAAAGTTTCTTTCGCAACAAGATGACAAGGTAAAGAGGACACATTGATTCATTTTGGCTCATATACAGCAGAAAACATAAATGTATGGGCCACTACAACATTATTCTGTTTTGACCCATATATCTGGGTATCCTACTATGCCACCAAGTCCAGATTGCAATAGCACTTTGGGAGAGTAAAAGGAAAAATCCAACTGGCACAAAACAGCTTTAGGCAATGTATCCTGAATTTGTGATGTAATATTGCACTTTCATAACATTGGGGGACATGTGAGAGACATTTAAAAAGAAGGACTAGAATGGAAGCAGCAGAGGCAGCAGTCTCTTTTTAGTCACCTACTTGGGTCAAACTCCAAAACAACACTGAATCCTCCATTTCCCATAATGCAATTCCATAGAATCTCTTTGCTAGACCCTCCCTGCCTGCTAAATGCCCAAACTCTGCACCCCTCAGGTTGTAATGAGGGCTTTCTCTTATAAATTTGTAGTCTCCGTACCCAAACTGAGATAACCCTGATGGCATCACTTTGACATCATCAGTTATCAAGGTGTGTCCAGACAGAAAGTGAAGCAAATTCTCGTCTCTCTATGTTCATGAAGTAGAGTCATAAGCCCTGGGATAAGCAACAACTTTTCACTCAAGATTAAACAATGCCTTTGGGTCAATTCATGCCGCTACAGGGTGAGTAGGACTTCCTGTGTAAAAATCTGTGGATTTCCCCTTTAAATATTTGGTATTTTTCTTAATCCAGGTTGGGGCAAGTGGGCATCATGTCAATTTTAGTTCCTCCTTCTGCCAGAGGCCTCATCCCCTCTTTCCTGTTATGGTTTTAAACAGTAAAACATTGCATGGGTCAAAAAACTGCAGCTATACTTCTCTCCATGGGTTGAATTGTTCAAGTGTGAAGTACTTTTAGCCACAATGCAATCAGTGACATCACAGCAGAGGTTTTATATTGCTGTCAAAGGCTAAATACCCCTCTTGACATCACTAATTGGGGCATCGCTCACCTTAGGGGAAAGTAACCCGTTGTTCAGTAGTGTGTTACATCTTCAAAAGGTGTTTATGGTACTGAGAGCATCTAAGCAGCAGGTTTTTTTTTATACCCTATGTCAATGTCTTTACCCTTTAAGGTTAATGGTGACAGGCTAGGTCAGGAAGGTTAGGTAAGTACAGTACAGTATGTGTGCTGGCCTTGACTTGATTCCAAGTGTCTGGATTTCCCCTTATGTTTAGAACTAATGGAACTTGAGGGCTTTAGTTAAGACACTTGTGTGGCTTATTGGACATAACAGGAGCTTGTAAACAAAGTTCATAAAAGGGCAACACAGGCTAAATGCACCAAGTGGCGAAACTTCTGTTGGCAAACCAGCCAAACTGTCGGGCCGTCAAACACCAGAATCAAAGGGTTTTAACATTTCATGCATCAGCCGACTGTGAGATACGATGAGAAATTAAGCTCTCTCATCCCCTCTTCCTAGGACAGACAACAAAATGGTTAAACTTGAAAGGTTGATGAAAACAATAAATATTACCATGATTACAGACATAAGGAATATATGTATGTATTCAAGCATACACAGAATAAGATCATCAACAGCCCAATTCAATGTGGAAGGCTGTCTAAAAAATTCGATGTGCCATTCTCCATTCTCCGATGGGCCACAAACAGTCCACTGAGGAGTTCACTGAGGATGGGAAGCCGATGATGCATGACGGAATCAGGAAGTGGGAGAGAGGAAAACTTGAGCTGTCGGGGAGGGGATGGTGGTTGCGAGGTTATAGGTTGAGTTCGGAGAAGATGACTGAGGCGACGCTAAAGGGCTGTAAATGGGCCGGGTAGAGATGGTTGGAGAGGGGGAGGGTTGACCGGCGGTAGCTGTTGTTGGGGAGTCCGAGCTAACCTCATCCCCTTCTTCTGAGTCCCACACTTCACTCTGCAAGTAGTCTGCAAATAAGGCCTTGGCTCGCTGCAGCACCCTGCTCAGGTTGTGGCGCCGCACAAGGCGATCAAAGTGCATGGCCAGCTCGTTGTAATCCAAGCTGTTCTTGATGATGTGGTCTCGGTGCTCCAGCAGGATGGACAGGCACAGGAACAGCATGAACGGATTGCCTTTGCCGAACTCTTGGGGAGGCGGCAGGGAACATGGTTTGATGCTGGTGGTCTCAGCTTTCGAGGAACTGGGCGTGTTAGCTGTGGTGCTGGGGGATTTGTTGCCAGGTGAAGGGAGATTGTTGGAGGACGACCTGCTGCCGGACAGCGCGGGGCCTCTCCCGAAGGACAAAATGGGTGAAGAGAGTAGGGATCGATGCTGAGTGTGGGTCGGAGACGCGACAGCCGTTTTTACAGTGGGGGTCGTGGGCGAGTTAATCCCTGTACTGCCGAGCACATGGGCAGAGGAGGTCAATACTTTTGGGACAGTTCTCGGTAAGGCCTCACTTCCACTGGTTGTGGATGGGGATGTGGATTTTGGAGGAGAGTCTGGAGAAGCACCTGGCCAGCTGGAGGGTGAAGCTGAAGATGTGGGAGAGACAGAGGGGGCAGTTTTCCAGATCGGTAGGCCACTAGGAAAGAGAGGAGGTGATGACATTGGAGAGAAACCATTGTCGCAGTTTTTTATGAGAGGTGCTCTCTCCCCTGGGTCATCCTCACTGTCAACTGTGGACTGGCGCCTTGGGATGCTTGTTACCGACTTTGAAGACACCAAACCCTGCGGCTGCTCAGCATCCTCCATATGAAAGCTATCTTCGTTTCGGGCAGTATAGTACTTAAACTCCCCGAAACTAGTTTGCCTCTCAAAAGGAGGAGCCTGCAAATCTGCCTTCTCCATGGTCACTTGAGTAATATCATATTCACCGCCCTCACTTCCCTTTCTAGTGCCTGCGTTCCTCCTGTCTTTTTCTTCTATGAAAGCATTCCTGCTCACATCCGACTCTTCTCTTGAAGGCCGCAGCATATGTCGTCTACGCTGCTTCCCTTTTTGTTCCTTATCGTCTCCGAGGCAATTCTCGACCGTCTTATCCTCGTCTCTGCAGGACGTTGTTTCATCGGTTTCCACCGGCGGTCCCAGAAGCTCCACTTCGGTTTCAGGAGGATCCGGGGGCAGAGAGCTCCACGTTACCTCGAGCATCCTCAGAGCATCGTCGAACGCAAACTCTCGCTTGAGTTCCAGAAGCAGCCAGCGGTAACAGAAGAAGAGGTCGTCGGCTCCTCGGGACACCAGGTAGGAGTAGAATTCGGGATCCGAGTACTGCAGAAGCAGCTTTAGATGCTGGAACTTAACAGACATGAGCTGTCCGTCTGGCCGGAAGTTCCCCTCCAAGCGTTTCATGATGCCACAAAAGCAAATGAAGGCATGTGCTTCATTGTCCATTACTGCAAGTATAGGGGAGGCGATATCACTCATGCCTTGACAGTAGGATATCTGAAAAACAACACATCCATACAGTTACAGAAGTCTACAGCTTACAAAGAAAAAGTAACAGAATGCTAAATCATGTAGACATACGCATACTTTTATGAATAAAATAAGCTTGCAGATTTCAGAAAACTAAACTGTTCAGAAAACTAAACTACTGTTGGTTGTAGCGGGCTCAGTTTTAAAGCTAAAGTAAAAACACTAGCTTGTTGGGAAGGAGGCTAAAAAACTCTCCGAACTTAATTTTGGCAAGGAAAAACTGGCATGGCCATTTTCAAAGGGGTCCCCTTGACCTCTGACCTCTAGATATGTGAATGAAAATGGGTTCTATGGGTACCCACGAGTCTCCCCTTTACAGACATGCCCACTTTATGATAATCACATGCAGTTTTAGGGCAAGTCATAGTCAAGTCAGCACACTGACAGCTGTTGTTGCCTGTTGGGCTGCAGTTTGCCATGTTATGATTGGAGCATATTGTTTTTATGCTAAATGCAGTACCTGTGAGGGTTTCTGGACAATAGTTGTCATTGTTTTGTGTTGTTAATTGGTTTCCAATAATAAATATTGACATACATTTGCATAAAGCAGCATATTTTCCCACTCCCATGTTGATAAGAGTATTATATACTTCTAATTCAAATCTCCCTTTAAGGTACATTTTGAACAGATACAAAAATGTGCGATTAATTTGCGATTAATTTCTGTTAGCTATGAACAATCATGCGATTAATAGCGATTCAATATTTGAATCCATTGACAGCCCTACTTCTTATGCTTTAGAATGGGCATACATTTAGAACCACCCATGATGGTGAGCACCAACGAACCCCTAGTATGACCCAATTAGTTAACATACAGGTACCGTACAACGCAACTGTCAAACATGTAATAATGGATAGACTATAAACTATTGTTCCTGAACTCGTGAATTTCTGTTTTTATTTGGGAAACAAGGTAATCATGTCTTTCAGAGTGAATGATGCCATTAATTCCTCCTTTTTGTCTTGTTTCTTTAGTGCTGCACCACTGCTGTTAATGACATTCAGTTGGCAACAATCACACAGGAAATAAGAATTTAATGTAAACATTTGTATCTTTTATATACTTTTTTATAGCATTTCCACTGCATGGGATGGCTCGACTCGATTCACTTTTGGTATCAGGTA